>JARHVA010009152.1:0-15000 GCA_037957365.1 Torreya grandis | reverse complement strand
GTGATTAAATGGATGAATTTTAAAGATGAGCCACTTTAATAGAGACCATCCGATCATGGCACCAAAGGCAAGATATACTACCAACATTTAATGTCATGTCTAGATAAATGATTAGTTATAGGAACATGCAAGAACTTGTGTGTAAGCTCTATATCTTGACATAGACAATGAGATTAATCAATCTAACCAATAAAATCCACATTAAAGAGCTTATGCATAAAAAAATTGAGTCTAATAAATTTTATGGATAGTAAAAATACCTAAAATTATGGCATGATGGATAGAATCAAGAAGTGGTAAAGTTAGAATCCAAGTAACAATGAAATAGAGTCCAAAATTGGCATGATGTGTTAAAGTCTAAGTGTGAACACATTGAATAATTAAACCCTTGATCCATTGCTTATATATATGACATATCAGACACAGGTAGATGTGGCTAGAGCTATTGAAATTATGTCAAATGAAAATATATAAATATAAAGATAGAGTGATAAAGTGAGATGAAGTATGTCAAATAAAGATATATCTAGACATAGAGAGAAAGGGGAAGAGAGGAATATGGCATAAATATAATGTGCAAAGTATGATAATGTTATAGATTGGACTCGTAATAGAGAATATAGTTTGATTAATTTATGAATCAATATTGTAATATGGAGTTGTAGCTTCATAGATCTGATTCATTGGCACCATCATATTAGCTGAGTTAGTGTTCAGTTAGGGGATTAGTGTCTCCTTAGGATTGGTATACTTAAATATAACCAATGCAGCTATGTCAGTGAGGCTTGTAGCTAGTGTTTCTTGTAACTAGTGAGGTTTTTCCAACTAAGGCATTGACTATGAGGTTGGATTAGAATAGTAGATTCTAGAAACTATTCTCACCATGGTTTTTCCCTTTGGTTTTTCCATATATAAATATGGTGTCATGTGTATTTGTGTGTGTGTGATCCTTGCATTTAGCATGTAATTTTCATATAATTTTTAATTCTTTTATGAGGATTAAAGGACTCATTTTAGTTGATCTACTAATTCACCCCCTCTTAGTAGATAGTTGTGTTCTAATAATTGGTATCAGAGCCTAGGTTTCCTTGAAATAATCTTAATAAGCTCAGGCATATTTTGGAATAGTGAACATAATGGCTATTTAATAAGGATCTTCATCAAACAATGCATCTCTCTTTGATGGATCTAACTATGCATTCTAGAGCATAAATAAGGAAGCATACTTATCCTCATTAGGGTTTAATGTATGGATTTCTAGTAAATGTATATACATACCCTGTTGTAACTCCTACTGATCAGTATTCAAAGAAGGCATATGAGTCCAATGCCAAGGAAAAGAATTTTTTCTTTGAGGAATGTCTAAATTAGAGTTTGTCAAAGTGATGCATTATTAAAATGCACAAGATATCTAGAACAAGTTGAATATCATCTATGAAGGTGATGATAAGGTAAAGCAAGCCAAGATAAAAACATGGAAAGGCTAGTTTGAAAGTCTCAAAATGGATGAAGAGGATAAAATTATAGACTACCTCCTCAGAGTAGATGAAATAATCAATGAAATTAGAGGCCTTAGAAAAGAAATGAAATAATCAATCATTTTTAAAAATGTCCTAAGATCTTCACCATCAAGGTGTGATTATGAAATCTCTATAATAGAGGAACCAAGAGATCTAGATAAGCTAACTATAGATGAGTTACATGGAACCTTCACTACTTATGAGATGAGAATGTGAGAATTAGATACTTCCAAGACATAAGTTGCTTTCAAAGTATCTATGAAAGTTAAAGTAGAGGCATCTACATTTGAGGAGATTGATGAAGAAAAAGTTAACTTTCTCAAAATATTAAGAAGAGGGTCTAAGAAATACAACGGTAACTTAACCTTTAAATGCTTTAACTATTATAAGGTAGGAAATTTAACTACTAAATACCCTTATAAAAAAAAGGATGATTTTGAGCAAGAAGAGGATAGTGAAAAAGTCAAACCCCACTATTTCAAGAACTTCTTCAAGAATAATAAGGGTCTATACATAAGAGAAGATATTGGCTCAACGGATGAGAGTGATAGCTCAGATGGTGACCATGAGAGTGCCTTTATGGATGAATAAAATGAAGTCTTATTCATGGAATTAGGGTTAGATTCTATAAATAAATAAAAATAAGAAATAGACTCTAATGAATAAGAGGAAGGAGATGTGGACCTAGAATGTGAACTCATCTATGCTCTAGATGAGATTGATAAGATAAGAAAAGAGAAATCAAGGTAGAAGAAGCTTGGATAAAATGAAATTGAAAAATTATCTAAAAGTCTTGAAATATTTGATTGGATGATAGTAAGCCTTAAGACTTAGGTTGAAGAGGATACAAGAATATAATATGTAGTCAAAATTTAACTACAATTCAAGTATGATGAGTGTATGAGGCTAGAAGTTGAGATAGTGGATTTGAGAAAAGAGTTTGAAAAGGCTAAAGAACAAATAGTCAAAGGTCTAAAGTTGATAGGAGGATCAGGCATTCTTGATGAATTGATTATCTCTCAAAAACCATCAAAAGGGAGATATGGTCTTGGTTATGAAAAGGGGAAAAGTCCCATAACTAGTACATTTATGAAGTTATATGATAATTTCAAATAAAAATGATCAAGATCAAAGAAAGATAAAGCTTTCAAGGATACAAAGACAAACACAAGCAATGTTGATGTGAAGAAGGATAAAGCTAAAAAGAAGCTTGAGTAAAGGAAAAAAAATGAGTCGATCTTTGTAAACTCAAGGAAGATGCAAAAAATAAAGGAAAATGATGCAGATGGTTACACAAGGGTAAGAAACTTGAAGAATAAAGAGTTGATAAGAACTCCCCATCTTACATAAAGAAAATCTATGACCAGGTATTCCTCATCTTTCTATGGTTATTTTTATAGATAAATCAGGTTGGTCATAAGGCTAGTAAATGTAGATCTATACTTACATCTAGAGCCAACTTTGTAAGAAAAAATTCATCTGTACCCTTGGTATATACAAATGTAATGTTCTATAATTTTAATAATTTTGGTCACATAGCTAAATAATGTAGAACAAGATTCAAAAGAACAAAAATATAGACTATGAAGAAAGACAAGACTCCTAGTGTGAACAAAGGTTCACAAGACTCTAAAAGGGAGAAAAATAGTACATTTAAACAACCCAATCATGTATGGAAAGTGAGAGATAGAGCCATGATGAATAATTCTACAGAGGTTGGAAAATGTCTAGAGTTCTCAATGTCTGCACATGTTGAGAATGAGAAGACAAATCTCAAGGAAAGGTCCAAGGATCTAATTGAGGCTAGTTCTAAAGTGAGTATAGATTCAAGTGAACATCTTTATATTACTAATAAACTTTCATTCATAAAAGATCAATTTTATATACCTACTAATGAGATTCTAAGATACAAAAAAGATTCATCAGAGGAAAAGGTATGTCATGAATCTATGTTGTTTCCTTGTATTGTTAATCCAATCATAAAAGAAAAGGAGAATAGTGTAATGGATGACCATGTTATTTCTCTCAAGCCTCAGAAGAATATTAAGAATGGAAAGCATAAGATGACCAAAGAGGAAAAGGAATATGAGGAGTTATGGGAAACTCTTGGTTTCACATTATTCTATGACATTATTAATTAAGGTGTCTCTATATATGCTTCTTAAGAGACTCCTTTTAGTAAAGAAGCAAGTGGTGTTCTTCAAAAGATTTTGGAGGTAAGAAATGAGTGCTCCTAGTTAAATTTGGTGTGCTAAGACAAGTCAAGTGTTGTGTATGTAGTGTCCATAAGGACAAAATGAGTGCTTTAATGTGACATAAATAAATTAGAGTACATCTCATATATATGTCTGAAGGTTTAGTTGGCATAAGGGTTATAATGTAAGAAATCCTTGACATGGTTTATCTTGTGTTGTACAAGAATTTGGGTCATAAAACTTGGAGAACATGGGTAAAATTATGATATAAATGTGTTAAATGAAGTTATGGTGTGCTATAGGTAGGCCCTTGATGTAAATATGGAGAATGGAGTTAGGGGGAGCTAACTCAAATAGATTGAATGGCTCAAGAAGATATGCATGATGTGAAAAAGAGCATATGTGAGATGCTTCTATCATTATTGAAAGATAATATTTTGTTTTATATAGATGTTAACTCAAGTAGGTTGAGATGATGACTTGAATAAACCAAGTTAGATTCTTAGATAGTGTATTGAATCCTCATCCATAAACAAAGTGGGAGCTTTGTAATTGGTTAGGTCTTAGGATAAAAGGACTATGTATGGAGACCTAAATATGTCCAAGTGATGAAATGCGACAAAATTTGGGTGTGATATCTCCTACATCACATCAACAAATATTAGTGATGGAATATAAGTCCATAAGAAGGACCATAAAACCTTGTTGATCCTTATAAAAAGAGAAAAGGCAACTCAAGTATGTATATTTTAAAATTTTCTAATGATTTTATGGTTAAAAGTTATTGGAAAAACTCCTTTATCTAATAAATGGGGAGACCACTCTAGATAAATAGTGAGAAGGAGTCCCTTTGCCATTGATGTTAAATATTGATAAAAAGGGAAAATTCTCTTTGTAAAAGTTTGGATAAAAAATGTAAATGATCTTTGTAAATGTTTGAAAGAGTAGAGAAAGTGTCCAAGATGAGTTTAGTCAAATATTCCATTGCCTAAGGGGGAGAAAGTTTGATATGAAAAACTTTAGTTCATACTCATCTAAAATTAATGCAAGCAATGCTAGAGAAGGATCAAATTATTAGAAGATTAGAAAATTAAGTTTGCATTAGAGAATTTAGTTTGACATCAATGCCAAAGGGGGAGATTATTTTAAATACGGTTGTCATTGATGTGAAAAGGGATACTATGGATGTCATTGATGTGAAAAGGATCAGACAAGATTGATGGAAGGAAGATCATGTTTCACATTTGCACTATGAAAAATTGACATGCTTTTATAGAGACCATTTATGGATGGCTAAGGTCAAATAAATAAAATATTCATTATGGGTTTATCATGAACATCTTGACTATATGGTTCAAAGGCTCAAAGGAGAAGGAATGAACTTAGAATTGAATAATCTTTTCTCTTAGACTAGATAGGGTTTCTTACTAAAACCCTAAGGGTTTAAGTCATGGCATCAACAAAAAATTTCTATTTTGGTGTTTATTGAATATAGCATGGACTTGGTAGCTTAAGTTATAACTTAAGCCTTTGTCACCATTGTAAAACTGACCCCTTAACCTAATAATAACTAGCTTGACAAGTGATCAAAGGACTTAATATTTCCTAACTCTTAAACATTATATTATGTCCCATCTTGATCAATGACCCATGTTTTATCATACATAGATGATCCAATAGAGCATGAAGAAGTCAAATTGTCAAAAGTAACTCTAAGTGAGCATGTAAGTGACAAGCATCACATTCACAGAACTTGTTAGATAGAGACCCAATGAGCATAAGGATTGTCAAAGTTAAAGTTTGAGATAGTTGGAATATCAATGGTTCATTCTTAATTAGACATTAGATATTCAACAAAGTGTGATGAAGCCTAATTGTCAAAAGGACCTCTAAATTAACATGCAAGTGACAAGTGTCACAATCACAAAGCCTAGATACTTAATCTGTGGTGAGGTTTAAAGTCAAAATATCAACAAGAAATGTGAGGATGCCAAATGTCTTAATAATAGGAATTGATAGCTATGTACAGAAGGCACACACTTATGTTAAGTGTTATATCCTTGAGGGTTATATAGATATAAATATTGAGCTTGTCATAAGATATGAATATGCATGAGTGATCATTTAAAGGAGATACAATGGATTGAATGGACTCAAATGATATAATTTGCTTGATGTTTATCAACATAGTGGTGAGTTAAAAAGCCAAGCATGCTCAAGAAGATCAACATAGTGAAAGTGACCCAATGACATAGGAAGTAGTGAGATGAGGTCAAAGTTTCAAAGTTTAATGATCAAGTCAAGGTAAAGTTTTTGTATCTTTGGATATTAAATGGCACATGGAAGCTTGGATTAGGAAGATTGATAGGCACATTTTAAAGATGAAAAATCTACATTTTAGAAGCATACAAAGATCAAATATATAGTGTGATCTTATCATAATGTGATCTTATCATAATGTGATCAAATGGATGAATTTTAAAGATGAGACACTTTAATAGAGACCATCAGATCATGGCACCAAAGGCAAAATATACTACTGACATTTAAAGTCATGTCTAGATAAATGATTAGTTATAAGAACATGTAATAACTTGTGTATAAGTTCTATATCTCAACATAGATAATGAGATTAATCTATCCAACTAATAAAATATACATTAAAGAGCCTATAAATCAAAACTTTAGTCTAATAGATGTTATAGATATTAAAGAGACCTAAAATTATGGCGTGATTCATTGATCAAGAAGAGGGAAACTTATAGTCCAATTAATAATGAACTATAGTCTACAATTGGTGTGATGTGTTCAAGTTTAAGTGTGAACGCAGTAAATAAGGAAACCCTAGATCTATTTCTTATATATATGACATCTAAGATAGGCAGATGTGGCTAGAGCTATTGTAATTATGTAAAAATAAAATATATAGACATAGAGACAAAGTGATAGAGTGAGATGAAGTGTGTCAAATAAAGAGACATCCAAACACAGAGAGAAAGGGGCATTGGAAGAAGGTACAAAGAGAATGTGCATAATATGATAATGTTATAGATTGGACTTGTAACAAAGAATAGAGTTTGATTCATTTATGAATCAATGTTGTAATATGGAGTTGTAGCTCCATAGATCTAATTGGTTGGTGCCATCAAATTAGTTGTGTTAGTGCTCAGTTAGGGGATTGGTGTCTCTTTAGGATTGGTGTCCTTAAATGTAACCAATGATGTTTTTCCATTGAGGCTTTTATCAAGTGAGGCTTATAACTAGTGAGGTTTCTCCAAGTGAGGTATTGATTATGAGGCTAGATAAGAATAATATATTCTAGTAGCTATTATCACTATGGTTTTTCCCTTTGGGTTTTCCATATATAAATATATTGTCATGTGTATTTATGTGTGTGTGTGTGTGATCTCTAGATTTATCTTTTAATCTGCATATTCTTTTGAATTTTTTTTAAAAGTATTAAAGGACTGGTTTTAGTTGATTTACTCATTCACTCCACCCTCTCAGTAGATAGTTGTGTTCCAACAACCACAACACCTAGTTGGTAGAATCCTCTATTCTATCAACAAAGAGAAGTGTTATGTTGTTGTGGTAATAAAATAAACTATTAGTTGCATTTATTCTAGTCCATATCTAATTGAAAATCCTTTCAACACTTGTTCTGATTGGTATCTCAAAATTTATCTTGCACTTTGGGTTTATCACACTGGCTTTTGTATTACTACTAAGGTAACCCATTTTTCCTTAGTATATGGATTTGTATCTATATTAAATTTAAAATTAAAGATAGATTCCTTATGTATTTATCTTCATGTAATTAAACCTAATGAATAACTTCATGAAGACTATATCCATGCTTTAGATCTTCTTGATGAATGTCTTATGGGTGCTTTGTAACATAACTACCAATATAAAGCATGAATTACCAAACAAAATAATAAAAAGGTCAAAGGTAGTACCTTAAATGGTTATGATTAAATCCTTATATTATATTATACCCATGAAAAATAGGTCAATTACACCCAAAAATGATGGGGATCTTACTCTAGTCTAAATACATTCTTGGTCCTAGTACCTACTGATTACAAAATAATGGACATATTTTAAAAGAACCAACTAATGCTATTTTTTTATATAAATTTTTTACTTAAATTATTATTTATATTTTAAAAAATATTTTTATCTTACAATTATTTCATATATTTATATATTTTCTGGTTGTATCACTTATTGTAGTTTTTTCAAAACCTTCCTAAGGTGCAACATTACACCAATTTCAATAGCTTTAGTTCCTATCATTGGTATTTTGGTCTACCTAAAATAATTTACATATATTTTTTAGTTCATGATTTTGATTCATAATAATTTGGATAGGACTCAGTCATTCCTCATGCATATTTTTATTTTTATCTTTTATTTGCATTAGTTAACCTTCGAGTCTCTTTTGAGTCTTTAGTTTCTTTCCTTAAAAACTTCATCAATTTTTTCACCTCATTGTTTTTCCTTTTGCTAGTTTAAATGTAATATATTGAATAATACCATGCCTTCCTCAAAAAATACACTAAATTACTATAAAAATCCTCCATATTTACATCTAATTGGTTTTCCTTTTTTGAGTTGCATTGTAAGACATTGTATAGAACTAGGCTTTTCTCACAATTTTTTATTTTTCATAGATTGATCTTGTTTCTAACCTTAGCTAGGTGTTTTCCATGAAATATAAGGTAGTTATCTAGAATTTTATTTTATATAATTTAAACTTAGTCATATTATTTTATGGTAACACTAAGTAATCTATTCTCATGTTTCTGTTTACACACACTCTTTCTTATGAGGATGATTCATACTTACATGTCATTGTATCATCCTCACTATACACATTTTTTTGATTTTAGGTAGCTTAATAATTCCATGTTTATTCCCATAATATACCATATTAAATCTCACTATGGGCACACCAATATTAGTTTCAATATCACAATCCTCTTTAACATGCAATTACAAGAGTCGTAGACACCATGCTCTCTAAGTTATTCTTCTTAGTCATAAGATGTAATTTATATAATGGTAGTCATTTTTAGAACCCATTTTTTATTATTATAAATCCATAGGGATGAGGAATACACAAAATACAAAAAAAAATCCAAATCCAAATCATTCCAAAGGCAATAATCAAAAGACATATACCAATATCCAAAAGTCAAAATCACACCAAAAGATGTGATTATTATTTGACACATATCCTATCCTTGAATCTAAAACTCCATAGTTGGACTCATTATAGAGCCAAAATCCATTTTGGTGTGGTAATCTATAAGACTGGGGTAAGAGGTCTCATAATTTCAAAAATATGTATACAATGCCACCTACTTACTCATATAAGTACCTAATCTCCATAGTATATCAATGACTCTATAAGGGGTCCTAAGTAATGTGTAAAATGTTGTGGGAAGGTAGGTATATTTTAATTGTATTAAATATATATCATTAATGGGATGATATTTATAATTCACTCTTTAACTAAATTTTCATGGATAAGATGAGTTCTTTAGCATCCTTGATGTCGAAAGCCTCTTTGTATTGGCAACTTGATTTGGGTGTCTTGAATTTGGTATATATAACGTTTTCACCTTGTTAATACCTTAATTTAACAAATAACCATTTAATTTCCCCCTTGACAATTATTTTTTTATTAATCTTTTCCAAATTTATATATTTCATATTCTTCATCTCTTTCAAACATGATCAGAATATGATTGTTCTAGCTGATACATCATTAGAGTATAATCTACCTCTTAAAAGTATTATTAAATAATTTATTTATCATTTAATTATCCTTATCACATTTCTTTTAGTTATATTTGGGACATTGAATTTTATTTGTCATCTTTTTAAAGGTTATTTTGTCTTGTTTAGTTAGGTTTTTCCATTGTTGATTGCGTATGGATTATTACTTCTCTTTCATCAATGTTGTTTAAATTTCCATTATTTCTCCATATTTTTTTGAGTATGTATTTCTACTTATCTTTCATTTATGTTGGTTCCATTATTCATTCTCATGTGTCCTTTGTTTGATCTAGATTGTTACTTTTCTTACTTAAGATGCATTTTTCGAGTCTTTTTATCATTTGGTGGCCTTGGATTTTTGGTTACCAAATTTGTAGTATTATTATTAATATTACTTTGTATTTTGGTTTTAATTTATCCTCAAAAATAATATATCTATAAAATTTCAAGTGACTCATTCAGTTATGAAAGTTTTCATTTACTTTTACTTTTCTATGTTTGCTTGTTTTTGCTCTCTAGCCATGTATCCTTAACGTTTGTCCAATGAAGTTATTTTTCTCTCCATGATCAAGACGAAAAATATAGAAAACAACCATTTAGTGATAAAGGTAATTAAAGGTATGGATATGTTACTTTCAATTATTTCAAAAAATAATTAATTACTATCATTTACATTTTTGCATATTATTACAATTTTTTAGCTTAATTAGTGTGATGTTATGCTCTTTGTTGAAGCACCATCCCATGTTACACTTATATGACACATGATTAGATTTGAGTGGGGTATATGTATACACAATATTTTTAAACTTTTTCACTTATTTATACTTTCTATCTTACAATAACCTATATATTTTCAATCTCTCTTAGTGCACATCTTAAAGGGTGAACCATGAAAGGAGTGGGCAGACCATTGACACTTCACAAGATTGTTGGTTAAGTCTATTATAACTAAACCCATTAAAAACCCTATTTAACCAACTCCATAATAAATTATCCTATAAAATATCCCATAACTAATAAAAAAAACTCGTTTTTACTACTAGCTCATCCATGGTTGACCCATTTATAAAAGTTACAACACATGTTATAAAACTAGATCAACCTAAGTTAACTTAGGTCGAGGCAGAATGATAACATTTTAAAAATTGGGTCATTATGGAAAACCATTTTAGCTAGAAAAATGGAATTATTATAATGTATCCATTGATATAAATATGATATTCATATCAATTCAATATAATGGAACATTCATTTTCACATTATTACAGTTCATAATTCTACTACATCTACATTTGAAGGAGCCATTTATTAGTGTTTATCATGCAGGAAAGATAGGTTGTCTTGTGTAAATTTTGGATGTAAAGTAAGAATAATTTATCCTATATATAATTTAAACTAGTGTGATCTTTATAAATCCATAATAATCTCTTGCAAGACACCATTGGACAAGGAGAAGATTGAGACTCGATAGGTTAGCTCAAAATTAAGTATCTCTAAGTTTTGTTATTTAATTTGATAAATAGATATTACACAAAGTAATAGGTTTAAATGTATATTTAATTTCTTATATTACTTCTACACTTAAACCTAGTTTACCTATAGGGTTTTATTGGCTTGCCATATTCTACCTTAGGTTCTAGGTCCCCATTTTCCTATCACGATCCCTTATTTGTTATTTTTATTATAAACTACCCCCTTTGTGTTATAAGATTTGATAACACTAAATTATGTTTCATTTTATGCATTATAAGACCTAACTATAGTTATTGTAGAATATTATTTATCTAAAGGCTTTGTAACCTTTTCATTTAATGTTGTGTCATGATTTATCCCTTAGTTATGTTTAGTAGATCTAATTTGGTCATGCCCCTGATATACAAAGTATCACAATATATGTTAGTTTATTACCTTCTCTGAGCTTGGATTTACTAAGTAGGACAAGTTGTAGATATATCTTATTATATTAAATACACCACTTGATTTCTCACAAAAATACCTAGTATTCTCATTAGACTAATAACTTTGTAAAAGATCCATAATAGTAGGGAATATGTTATGGAAAGGTAGGATATTTTTTATTTTTAATGCATGATAGCCTTCATGGGATGATCTTCACACTTCACTACTTATCCCAAACTTATCTTTCATAGATAAGGTTATCTAGGGCCACTAATGTTTAAAACTCTTAGGCTTTTAAACATGATTTGAGTGTCTTGTTTCGTGTCAATGCCATTTTCTCACCTTGATAATGATTTTTTCCTATCCCTCCAATTTATCCCTTGACAAATAGTTTTTTTTTAATCTTTCCCATCTTCCTAGCTTTTTATGCTCCAATTTTTAGACATGGTATTAATATGGTAGTTTTTAGTTTTTCACATATTTATAATAGAATTGCATTTGTGACTTGTTTGATGTTCTCTTGTCTATTGCATTATCTTTATAGGATTTATATTAGTAATTTTTTTGATCTTGAATATTATATTCAATTTTTTCAAGCCACCAAGTCCCATTTTTCATTTCATGTGTCCATATTTTTTTAGTATGGTTTTTTAATCTTCTTACATTAATGATGTATTAATCATAAGTCAATTATATGTGTAATTTGTCTAATTTTAATTGTTACTTATCTTATTTTGGATGTATTTTTCATTATCTTTAGTCCTAAGTAGCCTTTTACTTTTGTCTTACTAATTTTCCTTTGTGTTTTCTCTACTTCCTTAGATATTTTTTTTCTAACCTAGCCTTATCGATCTTGGTTTGCCAATTTTCCAAGTTTTTCAATAATTTTTTAAATTTTTTCATTTACATCCACTTATTTACCATCCAACATGTTCATTCATTTATTTTGTTTATTTGTAACTTTTTATCCTTGAGGTTTCTTAAATACAGTTTTTTCACCCTCTAAAATTAAGACTACGGTATTTGCATGTACGCATTCAATGAAAAGGTAAGTTAAGGTATGTATATTATACTTCCAATTATTTATTTATCAATAGTTATTTTTACATTTATTTTTATTCTATTTTTTATTGCTTTTGTGTTTCTTTCCCATAACACCATCTCATGTTACACTATTATGACACATGATTAGCTTCAAGTGGGGAACATGTATATATAGTAATGTTTTTCAATTTATATTATTTTAAATGTTTTCTATTATAGTGGATTGTGCATGCATTAATCTTATTAAGTGAATGACTTAAAGGGTGAACTAAGAATGAGATGGGAATGTCATGTGGTGCTTTGTGATAGATATTGGCATTATATCTTGCTATACCATCACTATTATAATTCCAAATTCCTCCAAATTTATATTCATATTTTCCTTCCCTCTACTTTATATCTAGATTTTATAGAATCCCTATATCCTATGGTATCATCTAAGGCCAATAAATTCAATTTTGTGTCTTTATTATTCTTTTAATATACTAAATAGCCCAATATAATTATGAGTCTATCTTTTAGACATTTGTGTTATATAAACCTAATTGATACCATATTATGTTAGATGACATATTCAAAATATATCATTTTGACTGATACCACCAACTTAGATTTTAGGGGTGGTTTTGGGTATTGGATAAATAAATATGTGGATCATATTTGATTCCAATCATATCATATAACATTGATACACTCTAATTTTTAATCACAATTATTCTTGTTGTCACTTGGTTTTTCACCCTTTTATGAGATGTCTAAGCTCTCCTCATCCAAATGGCATAATTAAAACACCTCTAGACTTTGGGTGATTCTAAGGAATGAGGTGAATCTCTAGACAACATTAGTTCCCTTGATGTACCACTTTAGATCACTACTACACCTAAAATTTGTGAGGGAAAAGGGAGAGAGAAAAATGAAATCAAACTATCCTAAAGGAGGTGATACACCAAATTGATTGGTGACTACCAACCAGTAGCATATTCCACATAAAATGAAGAGACTAACTAAACATTCAATTTTCTAATTTGAATCTTCTTACATTAGTATTTCATTATGAAGGTTGTGACAAATGTTTAGGGTAGGAAGAATATACAAGAGGCCTAAAATGGAACTATTTGAGTAGGATAGCTCACTAAACCTTGAAACCTCCTAGGACACTTCACATGACCTGCAATAAGAAGATTTAAAACTACATATAGGTGAGTGAATGAGACAATCATGCCAAAGAAACAAGATTCGTCACTTATGCAAAATCAGACATTCCAAATTAACACACTAAGAAAAGAATATAAGAGAAAAAAATATTATTATTTATTGATAAAATGGTATATAAATGAGTAGGGATTTACCATACTTAGGTGGAGCATAATTTATAAAGGCTAAAATGGCTAGTTCTTATAAAACTTGAGAGAGAGAGAGAGAGAGAGAGAGAGAGAGAGAGAGAGAGAGAGAGAGAGAGAGAGAGAGAGAGAGAGAGAGAGAGAGAGAGAGAGAGAGAGAGAGAGAGAGAGAGAGAGAGAGAGAGAGAGAGAGAGAGAGAAGTCAAAAGGTCACAAGGAAACTTCTTGAGATGATAAAATGAGGTTAAATATGCATGAGAAGAATATAATTAAATGAACCATGAAATTTTTAGAAGAGACAAGTGGCTCTCCAACTCATGAAACTCGTGAAAAGTGGTGGTAGGAATTCTCATTCTAGCTCAAAAAACTATATTCATGATTCACCTCTATTTGAACATCTCAACAATGATTATGGATAGGTCTAATAAATGGAACTGAAGGTTAATGGTTGAATTAATGCCATTTCATGCATTGATTTTTAATCCTAGTCATCTATAATGTTCCTAAAATGAGTTATCACCATCTACAATTAAAATGACTCTTCTTTCATGCACCTTGCACACTTGGCCTCCAAAAAGGGCATTAGTTTTCCATGAAAATTCATAAAATTAATTGGATGACATGTTTAAAGATCCTCCATGGACTTAGAGGCATTATAGATACCTTAATTATTTTACGTAAATCTTTTTACCCTTCTCACCACCATATTCACTATGACAATTTTGACTACCTGAGATGAAGTTGTTTGTTGAGGTACCTAGGAATTATTCTAAATTAATTTCATGTGGAGTTAGCTTAAGTATCTAAGATACTCCTCCATGTGATTTGCTATTTTTCATAATCCTTCTATAACTTACAAAAAACATGAAAAGGTCAAGAAAACCTTATTTTTGTATCCCATCTATACAATTATGTATAACTCATCCTAATGGGGAGTAGTCTAAGAGAGTCTTATACAACATCCTTTCATCATTCTAGGAAAATTATGGCCATTTGAGTAGCTTTCCCAATTTTATTTCCTTCATCATGTTTTTGACTAAGATTTTGTAAGGGTTTTTAGGCAGTTTTCCACTCTTAAGCTTTGTTCATAAATACCAAACCTTGAAGTTGTAAAAAAATATCATTAGAGTAGATTTTAGGACCCTTTATAACCCTTATAAACATCCCTAATATACATTTAAATCTTTATGAAATATGTGAGAATTTAAAATA
>JARHVA010009151.1:352500-358704 GCA_037957365.1 Torreya grandis | reverse complement strand
TTACTAAGTGTACTTTTCCTTTTACCAAGGATTTATTTATTTTAATCAACTATTTTTCTAAAGCATAGGTAAATCCTTTCTTTTCTTGACTTGGTTTATATTTTGAACCTTTGCTCACTTATTAGTCTATGCTTTGCACTATTTCCTTCTTTTGTTTTTTATATGTACCTCTTTTGCTTTGGTATTCCATTTTAATTTCTTATTGCCTACCATTTATTTTATATTCATTCCTTCCTTCATTGGCATTTAGTATGGTCATTCTAATGCCACATGTGTATTCTGACATATCATTCCCTTTGCATATTCTTATAGTCTTCCTAATGTCTTTTTCCTCCTTGATTTACCCATGTTTTTTCATTGGCTTTTTGTTTTTCACTCAAAATAGATCATTTTTATTGCTAAGTGACATTTTATATTAGTTTTTTCACTTAAGTTTCTAAAATAAAGGCGAAACAAAAAACCTTCACTATGTGGTTTTAATCTTATTGTTTTTTTTCATGGAATTATCATTGATTCAAAAGAACACTAAGTTTTTCATGTGGTTTTAATCTTATGGTAAGTAAAATAAAGCTAAATTTTAATTTCAATCTTATTTTTCCTACATTAACATATGAAATTATTCATCTCTAAGTTTTTTCTTTTCGAGATAATAAATATCATTAGCTTTTTTTTTTGCACATTTAATATTTATAATTTTCTTAAATTCCTTTAGTAACATTTAATTCATTATAGTTTTAAGTCTTTTTATCCCTCAAATTTGATAAATGTTTAGTGTGGACTTACATTACAAGTTAAATTCTCCTTTTAATTAGTTAATCATCTAGTTTGGATCAAAACTTGTAATTTAGTTTTAAAAAAAACCATTGTAATATGTTTTTCTTACATGCAAGCTATTTTTAAAGCATTATTGTCTATTTTTTAAGCTTGGAACTTTATTCTTTGCCATTCAAAGTTGCCATTTTTATGCATTTAAAAAAATTTCGCATCAAATAAATTTGAAAAATGAAGAAATCTATGCTCTTAAAACATATAATTCAATACCAAAGTGAATCTATTACTACATTAAATATGTTTTTTTCACACTTCAAAATGATTTTAAAAACCAAATGACAAACATGTAATCTTCCTTTGATGCTATAAATGACAAATTTATGTCTTTTTCACATGATCATGCCCCTTATGATGATCCTAAATGTGATTTTTAACATACTCTTATGAGCACTCTTTCTACCAGTCCTAGCTTAAAAATCATCAACAATATGGGATATTCAGGTGGTGCACTTGGTAAATATGAAGACAATATTTTTGAACATATTTTGTCTAAATCTAATTCAAATTTTAAATCTCTTGATTTTGGTGAATAAAATACATTTCATGAAAATTTGACATCTTATCATCCTCCTCATTGATGGAATTATAATGAAATTTATTTTATTAAAATGCTTTTAATGCTCATGCTTTGGTTAAAAATTATAAACCGTGTGCCCATTATTGAAAAAATTAAAATTGTATCTCTAAATGTTGGAAATTACATCCATGTAAATCTTGAGGTAAATATATTCATGAAACTTTTTAGTGTTGGAAAACAACTAAATTTCCTGCCATTAAGGTTAAAACTATTTGGATTCCTTAAAATAATGGATCATAAAAGTAATTCAATATGTCTTCATATGATTATTATTCTATTTCTTCATGTCAAACAAATTTTTAAATTAAAACATATTATTTGTCTCTATTTTGATTAAATTATCTTTTATACATTCCTTCATTTTTATTGTAGATGAACTATGCTTTATATATGTTGGATAACTTCTTTTTTGTGTAGGGTTTCACCACTTTGTGATGGAATTTTGTCTTTTGATCCATCTCCCTTGTTGTACATATACATTTTTTTACATTATGCATGTATATTGATTTTTTTGCATATTGTTTACTTAACTTTAAATTTTGTTATTAGCATGTTTGTTTTATAAGGTTTTATTGATTATTCATCCTTCTTTTTGGTCTTTACTCCATTATCAATTCACCACATTGTCCATAGAGGATTCTTGGGTATTATTGATGATCACATTTTCATTCTTGAGACTTTAGGAATCTCCTTATATTATTATTTATTTATCAGTCTATTGTAATTCATCTTGAAGTAAGTTTCTATTAAAGGAGAGTATTATGTAAATTTAACTCCTTTATTTGGTTGTAAATGGTTTTCTCCACTTTCGTAACCCCACATTAAGATTAAGGGGGAGTGTTGGGGAATTAACCTTATTGGGGTTCACTATAAGTTTCTATATTTATCCTAAGTCTTATTTGTGTGTTAATTTATTATAGGTATAAATGTACCTTACCCTAGACTTTATGAGGTGTCTCTCACCTGTCTACTCCTCTTGTTAGATTTGGATTTATTTGCACATGTAACTCCTCCTCCCATATCGAACACACATCTTCCTCACTTGTAATAGGATTAGGATTCTTTGCACACATGTTGAAGCTTATTCATGCAACTCATTTTATCTCTTATCTATATATAAATATTTATCCTATCTCATTATTCATAACTTGCTACATAAAAATGATATTTCTTCTGTAACTCATTTTCTTTCTTAGCTATATATAAAGATCTCCCTTCTCTCAATATTCATAACTTGATGCATAAAAACAATATTTATTCTTAAACAATAGTGATCTTTCATCCTTGATGCTCTATTGTCTTAATTCCATTATTATCCTATATTTTTTGAGCTATCTACTTGGTTATTCATTGTTGTCAATTTTTTAATACTGGTGTGGGGTTTTTATTCATTTGATGGTTTCTCCACTCATCATATTTGTCTTAGCATTGTGAATTGTTTATTTCAAGATGATGTTATTTTTCATTAAGTCACTCATTTATCTCAATGTTAATTTATAACCTAGGAAATAACTCTAATCTTTTTTAGGTTTATCTATTGTTCCACACATTGGATGCCTCTTTTCATATGCTTCACATGAAACTTCTCTTCCGCATCAACAAGGTAAGTTAAGGTATTTATTTACAAATTATTTAGTTTCATTTATTTTACACTTTCTATTGAAAATTTTTATCTTAGTTAAAATGTAACTATTTTATTTCTTGAAGCACTGTCCAATGTTACACTCTCAATATGATGCATGATGATCTTAGAGTGGGGGATATGTATACACATAGTATTTATAAATTTTAAAATTTAATGATGATTTATCTCTTGCAATAACCTATCAAAATATAATCCACATATGTGTATTCCTTAATGGTGTACCAATAAATGGGTGGGTAGACCAATGCTGCTTTATAAGAGACATTTTTATTTATCTATCATACCTACATTCACTATACTTCCATTAGAATTTATCCCTTAAGCAATCTTCATCTCTATAACGCATAACTATACTAAGACCCATATTTTTTGACAATATCAGCCCTATTTGATGTAGTATTTCTTGACTTTCAACATATTTTTAACTAGATCCACCAAATTTTATGTAGCCTAAAAATTAAAATAGATGCTTCACAACTAAATCAACATTCATTGACCTAGGTTAGAGGTTAAACCATCAATTTTTTTAACTACATCAAGATTGGTTGATGGAATTATCCATAACATATATTATGTTAAGATCATCCAAAAATATAAATTCAATTACCCATTTCAATCCAAAAATAATAACATACATTTTTGCATTACAATTACTCATAATTATGCTTAAGTCTACATTTAAAGAAGCCATTAATTAGATCTTGTCTTAGAGGGGAAAACTTATCTTGTGAAATTTGTAATGAAATAAGAAGACCCATTTAAGCCTAGATATTGGTTAAAACTTTGTGATACTTATAACCACAACAATATCTTGGAAGACACCATTGGCTAAGGGGGGAGATTGAGGCTCTAAAGGTTTCTTCAAGGTAATTGTATTATAACCATAACTCTTTCATTTTTATATGTATAAGTTACATAATTACTATCTTGAATAAATATATAACTCCTTGTTTTATTATCCTTTACACTTATACTTAGTGTGTATATAGGATTTTTCAAACTTACCATTTAACACCTTAGGTAATCTAGGCCCTCACTTGCCTACCGTGGTTCGTTACCATTTTTACTTTTTTTAACCATCCCCCTTATTTGTGTTTCTAGGTTGGAAATAATAGATTGGATTAACTCTAATATTAAAATACAGTTAAATTTATTTCATTATATTTATTGGTTAAAGGCTTTGAAACGCTCTCCACTGATGTTGTGTATTAAGTCCTCCTACTACGTTTATTAGATATATTCATTCATATCCTAATAAATTGAGTATCAATGGGATTTATTTGATTTAATTTCTCCAAGTCTATATCTATTATAAATAGGATATGTTGTAGGTCAATCTTACCTCATTTCATAAAAGTTAATTGTTTCCCTTTGCAATCAATGAGATATATACTAAGAGACTCCCTTACCATCATCAATTTTCTCCTTACAACCTTCTTTACCTTTAAAAATATCTACTTCTTGGGTATATTTTCCTTCCCATTCATCATTGTTTTCATAATATCTTGGGATGAATCCTCACTATTAGTCCTCCTTAATAGAATATATGTACTTTTTCATAATATGCAATATTTATAGAACTTCATTTAGCCTTCTTTTTCTACCTATAGCTACCCCACATCTACTATTAGATCTCATCCATGGAATATTTTCCTATGAATTTATGACCTACTATAATAATTCCTCTAATCATAATCATATGAATGAACCCTTTATACACACTCAATAAATTTTGAAACTTAATATGATACCAAAAGTTACATGTTGGGTCTTGGGTTCCTAAACAAAGGACACCAAACCATGTAATAAGTGATTTTCTCACCCTTGTGTATAACACACACATACACATACACACAAAAAAAAATTTAAAAAAAAATCTTAATTTATTATTTCAAATATAATACTTGTAATATATCAATCAACATGATTTATGAATTATGTTGTGATTACGTTATGATAGGAAAATATTGATACTACAATGGCATGATCCTTTGACTTTCATAAAATTTATTCCTATTAGGCTTTGAATTATTTATTAATACCCTAGTCTAAACAAAATTCAAGAGTTATTCCCTCTCCTTCTAAGAATAACTATAATGACCTCAATTTCCCCATATATAAGCCTATAAATAGGTCTAAGACTATTTTCTTTCAGTTTTAAAAATACCAAATCAATTAGTGATTAATGATTTATTTGCCCAATTGGATTTAGGTTGTATAGGTGCATATGTTGAGTCATCTAGTGTGGATCCATATGTAATTAGACTAATAAAAAATAATAATTAACAGATTTAATTGCATTAATTTTTAGGTTCCTACCTTTTATGCTAACATGTTTCATATTCAAATTTTGTAAATCATGAAAACTTATTAGAAATAACATGGAATCTAGGTCAAAATTATCAAAATAATCTCACAATACATCATTTGAGATTATGAATGCCTATTCATGCATTTCATGTCAAAAATATCATGTGAGTGTGCCAAAAAAATGATTTCTTTGTGTGTTATAGTGATGTGCTTATGGAATGGGTTACATTCCCAAATCACATGTTAAGAACCCATGCACTATTATTATAGATATGTTTATGTCAATTAGCCTTCCATTAATTAAGAAAATTCATGCACTTATGAGTTTCTCCATAAAACTAGACTTTTCCTTCCAAAATGATGCAATTTTGATTTAAACTTGGGATGATCCTACATCATTTTTAGACCCACTCTTGAAATGAAATACTCTGAGGCACAAAATTTTTGAAAGCGTAGGCATAAATACAATTGACACTATCATACTCTATATTCTTGTGTATGTGATCTTATCCTTAAGTTATTTAATATTGATATTATTTTAATTTTTGGGTGTCTCTATGGACTCTATCATAGTAACTATATGATTCATGATGGAATCAAAAAATTAAGCCTTAGCCAATTTTAATTAAATATTCATAAAAATGCCATTATAAGGGTGTATGTAAAGTGGAGGGGATGAAGAGTAACATGTTAAATACATCCATTCTACCATGCATGGTGGGGTGACCTACCTATTCTATTAGTGATAGCATGGACCACATAATCTTAGATTCCTTGGAAGCATAATTGTGATGGGATGTTAACTAGTAAAAACTTTAGGTGTAGGTAGAGGAGGAAAAAA
>JARHVA010009151.1:207500-345000 GCA_037957365.1 Torreya grandis | reverse complement strand
GATAAATTACCATATGATGACATTAAAAAAAAGATTAAAAAATAATATGCATGCTTTATTTATTAATTCTAGAACTAACCAAACAACATTAAAGGGTTGTAAACATATTAGCATTGATTGGTATGTTCATGTGGAGATAAAAATTAACTTTTGGTATAGGTGGTGGATGGTGTTTGATGAACATCCATGAAATAATAATGAGGTTCTATTACAATTTTTGAGAAAAAATTATTGTGAGTTTTTGATGAAAGAAATCCAAAATGCCTTTTAATTGAAGGCATCCTAAGGTAGGGGATATGGGTCCTCATTTGATAGACCTAGTTCTAGGTAGGACCAAAATGATCCTAACTGAGTTCATAGAAATAGAAGGATAATCACACATTCTTCTATCCATAAAATTTTGCATCATACCACATAGAGGGACACCTTTGAGGTAGTTACTAGTCTGACACATATTATGGTTGACCATGGTATGCATCTATTGAGGACTTATACATAGGATATAGGTGGTGGGACATCTAGTAGTTTCCCTGATATGATAGGTTCTAATGGTATTAATTCTAGTGTCCCTACCACTATTAATATTAGTGGTATCAATGTTATTATCTCTCCTAGTAATAATTATCTTGTAGTTCTTATGCATCATTTCACATTATGGGGGAGGAAGTTCAATGGACATCCTATTTAGGTGTAACATATATAGGCTACATTTGTGGAGATTAGACCTATATTTATGTAGCATACTAGTACCCAATAATCTATGCCATTTACAATATTTTTATAATCTTAGATAATAGTATAAAACATTATATTCCATATATTATTCCTTTAGTACCTCTAGACACCATCACTCTTGAGTATATGTCATCTAGTGTTATTTTAGGAGCTCAAGAGTTTTGCATGACAAAGTTTATGTCACTTGTAGATGCTTCATCACCTCCTGACATAAACATGTTAGACTTTATACCATCTATAGTTACTTCACTACCTCTCTTCAACACACATAAAATTATTATACAAGACTTATCTACTTCACCATCTATATTTGACACATAATTTTAGTTTTAATTAAATTTTATTTATGTATGCAAAAAAATATTAAGTTTATTTTTTAGTACATGTTTACTTAATTGAATAATATTTCATTGATATTTTAATTTATTTCTTGTATATATGATCACTAATATCTTGGATAGTTAAACTACCTTAGATTATATTCTTGAGGATGTATTTATCATTGTGGTACCTCACACTTAGGTTTGAAAAGTTATAAATTACATAAAAGTTGATATTTAATGTTAAATAACAACTTGGTGTATTATGCCTAGATTTTAGTTTTTTAGTGATATATATTTGTCTAATTAGTGTATTTATTTAATTTTATTATTTTTCATAGATACATATTTGTCATAAGAATTGTCTCTTAGATAGAGTTAAAACACTCTTAAAGTGTAGAATATTTATGTTTCATTTTTAATAAGTGTTTCCTTAAAATATTGTAACTCTCTAAGATGTTGTATTTAATCTACATTTAAAATTGTGCATATGTTTATTTGTTCATTGACATTTCTATCTCACATTCTTATGTTGAGCCAATACAAATATGAGCTAGGTACAGTCCTAGATCCTCATTTCCCAATCTTATCCCTTCATGCCTATTCTTTTATTAGCTATACATTAGTGCCACATTAAGGACACTAGATCCATGTGGTGCTAGTGTCCCCAAAATGGCACATATGTCCCTTACCCTAGCTTTCCTAAATGAATATATTTTTAAAGGTAAAACCCTCATAAGGTTGGCCCAAACATATTCTATTATCCACACAAGAAATAAAACACTATAAATACATGAATTTTATCCCTCTATCTACTAGATGGAAATTAGATGTAAAATACCTATTCAAAAAAGAAATAAGTTAAATCAATCAAGGTTATTAATACCTATTCTTCCCTAATTTTACATACTACCATATTTATAAAACCCAAGATTATATTTTCTATAATTACAATCTCAATCATGCTTGGTACACTCAAGGCCACTATTATACTATCATCAATTTGACTTGTATTAGCACTTAGGTGGGGAGAACTATATCAAGATTGATCCCTCCTTAGAGTATTGGTATGTAGGAAATTGTCTTCATATTTGGGTGCTGAAGATGTCCAACCTATCCTACTAATGAATAGACTTTTATGATCATGCATTAATTTTAAGGAGGATTAGGTTTACAACATAAATCACTAATTATAGGAATAATATAATTTTTTATACTTTATGCACACAAGAATAGAACTTAGAAACATAAAAAATAGGTGCACCAAAGAAGTTGAGGATGGTTTTGCACATATGACACTAACACCAATATTAGGACACTAGAACCACATGGTGTCTTTGTCTAAATGTGGTGACATTGTCCAAGAAGGGTTATGACATAGGGATATAGTTGATGACACTTATACCTTATTCTATCTTAGTTTCCATCACTTAGATCATTTATATCTGATGTTTTATAGATAAATATTTATTTGCACATATTTATTACTATTTTTAGAAAGTCAAAGCTAGTCTAATCTATAACAAATCAATGTCTATTTTATGTGTATTATTTCCATGATTTAGACAACTCATCCCTTTAATCAAACATAGGATTTACATAATATAAAACCTGAAAGGTTAAAAAATTATTTTAAACCAACTTACTTTGAACATTATACAAACCCTAACCTTAGATAACCCCAAGGTTCACATTTCCAGCATTCAGATTTCAAATCTATACACTTTCTAATTTTATTTTACCTAATCATGATAATAATGACTAAAAAGGTGTATCACTTTCTATTTAAAAGCTTATTACTTTCATTTTCATGTTTATTCCCTTTATTTCATAATAAACATAGAAAAAACATACATACATGTATACATGCTGCTTTATATTGGTTAAAGTACTTTTCATATTTCATTATTTCTTTAGCATGTTATCTTTCTCTTATGTTAAATGAAATTAATACATTGATATTTTATCACATAGAGAACACATTACATCAAATAAAAACTATACTACCTAAAATCAATAAGTCTCCCTTGGATGTAGTTTACTCTTTAGTTCATTTTTATTCCTTCCCTATCACTCTTAGACATTAGGAAACATTGGGAGTCTCTCTTATACCTTGTCGTTATTTATCACATACATATATCCACCATATTTCATGTACTATTATCTCTAGGATCTTAGTAGACCTTGTAGTCTAGGTTATGATGTTTTCATGTGGTCATGAAGTTTGGAAGGTTTGTAACACCCATGGCTATAACTTTATTGATCAGATCAGTGTTTCTTTAAAAACAGTTTTTGTTTTTAAATTTCCTAGATAATTATGACACATATAAATATATTTTGTATGGTACACCGTGTGACACTTAGGTAGATAAAACATCTGATCCCACTCATGTTGCTTTTATAATTTATATATTTAAATGGATATAATAGAATGTTTATTTTGAGATGGAAGATATCTCACATCATCACATCAAAGATTTACACCTACCTCTCTACATTACCTTAAAAATTAATGAGGTATATGTCTAATAAGTTTTTTTCAACAATGTCTTATGATTGAACATTTGAAATATCTCTTTTCTATGACTTCTTAATATACATGATAAGGATTTAGATCCTTCTAATATGAAAAATTTAGGGTTTTATAATATTCCACATAAATTTTTGGGTCAGATCAAATTAAACCTTATACTATGGTGTAGAAAACTACCTACCACATGTCAAGTTATGCCTAAGATCTTGATTAAAATATCTTTCTTGGATGATCATGAATTAATGTTATGCATGAAGTTCCATCCACTTCACATGCATGTTTATAATTAGCTAAAAAGGTCACATATATGCATTCCATATGGATAAATAACCACTCAAGCACTATCAACATATAGAGTCTTCACAAAAGTACATTCCTCACATGGATTTTACTACAACACCATTCTAGTCTACAATTTGCAACACACATACAACTCCCCTAATTACTTCTAGAACATAGGATAATAAGTTCACTTCAACTTTTTCACTAACATATCTCTAATATATGGGTTACATAAAATAGGGTCTTGGTAAACATGAGCATGGAATCCTTAATCACATTAAGATGTATGATCAATAGGGTAGACAAGGATTTGGATATAGAGATAACACATATAATTCCAAGTAATCTCACTATGACTATTAAAATATCATTTTTTGTCCACCTATTCCATGGGTAGATGATATGGTGAACCATGCTTCTATACTTTTATTTTTTTTACCCTGGTCTTATCGATGATATAGTTTCTCCAAATCTACCTATTTTTGATGAGTTCATTGATGACAAGTCTCTCTTAGAATTCTTAGGTGTATATGAGGATCTCACTTCCTTATATCATAATAATATTTTTCCTCATTCCATAAGTGCTTAAGAATTATTTGTTTAGGGTTTACATGACTTAGATGATATGTTTCTTGACATCTATGATACTATCTGTATAACACCATACACTATGGATCAATTTACATTACTAATGAAGAAATAGTATAATTCGATTATGGAACATAAAATAATTCATGTATCATACTATTGGCTAATACCTTACATAAATTATAAGATATAGATATTCAATAGATTTTAAAATATATTCCTAAAGTATTTTCGTAGGCTCATTTTGATATGCCTAACATTGATCCCTAAATTGTAGTATACAAAATTAGTTTATATCTCAACCCCAAACTAGTCAAATAAAAGATTTTAAAAATGCATTCCAAATTTTATATTTTAGTTAAATATAATAATTAATGATTATTATATGCCATTTTCATTCAACTAGATGCTCATCCATAATGGGTTACTAATAATGTTCCTGTTATAAATCCCAACAGCCAAATCTAATATTTTTGTGATTTCAGAGACCTCAACAAAGTATGTCCTAAGGATGATTTTTATTTATCCAATATTAATATGATAGTTAAATTCATAGTAGGATAAAATATTCTCTCCTTTATGGATGGTTTCATCATGTACAATCAAATTAAGATTGTTGAAGAAGACCAAGAAATGACTTCTTTTACCACACCATGGGTCACTTTATATTATATTTTCATGCCATTTGGATTTAAAAACATAGGTGAAACATATCAATGGATAATGACACATATATTTCATGATCTCATTTTTAATATATTCAAATATTTCATCAATGATTTTCTTATAAAATTAAAAGAGTGACAACATCATGTAATAGATTTGCAACAAATTTTTGAGAGACTTATAAAATATAATGTGTGATTCAATCCAAAGAAATGTGTCTTGGGGGTTTCATCAAAAAACCATTTGAAATTAATAATATCCCAATGTGTCATAAATTTTGACCCTAATAAATTCAAATCAATTATGGGTATGCCTCCTCCTACCAATTTAAAATAACTCCACTCCCTCCAAGGAAAGACTTAGGCAATTCATCACTTCCTGGCACAACTCAAAAATAAGACCCAATCATTCATAAAAGAAATTAAAAAGGATGTGAAAATTGAATGGGACATCAAATGTCAATTAAGCATTGATACACTTAAAAAATACTTACTAAACCCACTTATCTTGGTCCCACCAATACCTGACACACCACTTCTACATTACCTCTCAGAAATAAACCATGCACTTGGTGCACTCCTAGAATAGTATGATGATAAAAATAAAGAGAGGGCCATTTAATACATCATTTATACAATGGTTAATTATGAAATATATTATCCATCAATTAAAAAAATTACTTAGCACTTGTATTTTCTACTCAAAAGCTCTAACACTATATGATTAATAATGAGACATAGATCATCACAAATGTTGATCCTTTAAAATTAATCATGTTGAAACTATATTTCTCAAGTTTTATTGAAAAATGGGTTAAGTTACTCAAATAATTTGACCTCAATATTTTTTTATAAAAATTATTAAATTTCTAGATAATTGTAGAAAAATCGGTAGCAGTTCCAATACTGGTTACAAATCTTATCAATGATGATTTTAGAGATGAATTCATAAGATATAATACCACTTTAGATACATGGTTAATTTTATTTTACATTCTAGATGTACATCAAGTATTGGAGATAGAATTATTTTCATTGATCCACTTGGACACACAATACCTCTCACTTACCAACTAAGTTTTTCATGTACCAAAATCATCATAAAATTCAAAGCTCTTATCTTAAGCCTTCAAGTAGCTCATGATCTCTAGTTTAAATAAATTAAAGTTTATAGTGACTTACAATTAATCTTCAATCAAGTTACAAATATATAACAAATAAAATAAGAACACCTAATTCTTTATAAGAAAATCGTTCAATGTCTACAATCTTAGTTTGATAATTTATGTATTGATAACATCCCACATAAAGATAATTTTCATGTTGATCTAATTTCCAATGCTAAATCATTGATCCTAATTAACATGGATGCAGACCAAGATATTTTCATTATCAAACAATTAAAATCTCTAATAGTTAGTACTCATAGTATAACGTGATTTGAATGGTTCTCTAAAATATAAATTTTTTTGAATAAATCTATTAAACCTAATACTTTCATAAGAAATGAAAATCACAAACTATAATGGGACTCGCTTAAATATGTCATAATTGGCAATGAATTATTTAAGGTATGTTTTGAGGAACACTTAATTTGATGCTTGACAATCAAGGAAGCTAAATTGGCTATTCAATAGGTAAATTACAATGAATATGGTGATTAGTTTATTGGTAAATCAATATCACATACATTACATAGACAAGGTTACTATTGGCCAACCATGGAACAAGAATGCCAAGAATATGCCAAGTTATGCAAAAAATGGCAATGTCATGGCAACCTACACCATGTACCTTGATAGTAGCTTCAACCTATCATATCCCCTAAGTTATTTATGTTACGAGGATTTGATCTAATAAGTAATGTAAACTCAAAATCTATAAGAGGTCAAAATTTAATTATCACAACTAAAAAATATTTTAAAAAATGGGTAGAAGCCATCCCATTATAATCCACAAAGGGAGAGGATATATGACATTTTATAATGACCTATATTATTTCCCACTTTGGCCTCTTAGAGGACATAATCATAGATAATGAAACCTATTTCAATAATAAAATAATTAAATTTTGTGCCAAATACAAAATGTGACACACATTCTCTAATCCATATTACCCATAGGGAAATGGTCAAGCAAAAGCAAAAAATAAGACAATCAATAATATTATCAATAAAATAGTTACCAATTTTGGTGATGACTATCACAATTAACTCATCTATACATTATGGGCTTATTGCACCAGTATACACACACCAATAGGAGTTATTCCTTATTCACTGGTATATGACACAGAGGCAGTTATACCATTGGAGGTAGAAATCCCCTCCTTATAGGTATATTTAAAAGGGTTCATCAAATATGATAAATACATATAGATACATCTCCATAAATTATAAAAGTTGGATCACACATGTATTGAAGATTCAAATAATCTTAGAGCCTATCATAAATGAATTTACAGAACCTACAATAATTGCATCCACAACATGGAATTTGAAGTCAATGTTTTGGATTTAAAATAAAATATCAAAAACATCAATGCCAAGGAAGAGAACAAAGGAAATTTTATACCAAATTTGTTGGATCATATATCATGACATAAAATCTTAACCCAAAAATATACTGTCTAACTTTACTTGATGGCAAGGCAATCAAAAACCCATTGAAAGTCATGAATCTAAGGAGATTTTACATATAAAAAATGAACAATTCATTTTCATGTTATTTATATATAGATTATTTATATAAAATAATAAAATATATCAAAAACACAAAAAAATTCAAATAATTAATTTAAAAAATACAAAATTTATAGATTGTATGTATTGATATGCTTACATTTCTTATATTTGCTAGACACTACATATGCTAACTATCTTAGTGTAGTCATCTTTATCATACTACATGCTTCACTTTTTCTTGTCAAGTGATTGAAGATTACATACAGGACTCAAGTACACTACACTAATACAAACTTGTTATTATCCACCCATTATAAGCATATACACTAATTCATGGTTATTCACTTGACACATTATCCCACTTGGGGATATCTTATACAAAATTTCTATTACCAAATTCTATCCTTAAATTCTCTACATTCTATTTTGAGCATTGGTATATCTTGATATTGATCAATTTTGCTCATACTTAGATTTTTTACTGGCTATTCTTACTTTAATATTAACATATGTACATCTTCTCTGTTGCATAGAATTGTATTCCATATTAATGCATACTTTCATTTATAGATTACCTAGTTTAAACTTGATTTTATTTTTATGCGTCTTCTATTCTAGGGCATTTGAATATGACGTTGCTATTTAGCTCTATGCCACTTATATTCATAGTATGTATGCTTTGGTCATGTGCCCATGTCCTTGTGTGTGATTTCCAAATTGTGTATGTATACATTTAAACATGTCATATTATGTGTCTCTAATACAAATTTCTTATTGCTTACATATGTGGACATTTGAACATGTCTTTATATGTCTTCTTTTCTTAGATTTAGTGACACATGCCCATGTCCTTTGTACTATGGCCCCTTAGCCTACTTTGTATACCTCATGTGTTTTGTATTCAATCTTTTTTATATGTCACATGTCCATGACACTTGTATTTTATTGTTACACATACCATTTTTCAATTCCATGAGGGACCTCATGCATCTACCCTTCCTACTTGGGTTTTGTCATGGATAACATGCCCCATACCCCTTGGTAGGTACTCAATTTTACTTCGATTTTTATTACATACATTGATTACATATATATTGACACCTTTTTTCAATGCTACAATATGTTACACATATTACATTACATACCTATGATCATATTATCATACATTATGATGTTATGTTTGCACATTATATTAGATTATCACGTAATTATCATATATGTTCTGACTGACACACATTTTGTAAAGATTTTTCATTTTTAGGATAATTATTTCACATTTACAATAACTACCCTCAAAAGAGGGGACATTCATAGGGTTTTCTAATAGATATCAGGATCCTATATTGAATTCATAGTATATTTTTTGGCACATAGGCTTAGTTTTAGAAAATTAGATATAAGTAAACATAATGGAAAGTTAATGACTCATAAAGTATTACAATTACACATATTTTAGACCAAAATTACATTAAAACCCAAATAGGGACACTAGCACCATATGGCATTATTGTCTAGTAGCCTCAATTATAGAACAACTTAGACTAGCTAAAATAGTATAGTAAGTATAGTATAGGTTTGCACAAATCCAATTATAGGTTTATCAGTCATAATCAATATATATATATATATATATAAATATATATATATACATATATATATATATGTATATATGTATATATATATATGTATATGTATATATATATGTATATATATATATGTATATATATATATATGTGTGTATATATATATATATATGTATGTATGTATGTATGTGTGTATGTATGTATGTATATTCATAGTTTCTTAGCTCAAATTCATATTAGTTGATCATATTTGGGGTATCATGCATGGCATTACCACTACCATATTGAGTTCAAATACTCAACTATACTTATTAAAACTTAGAATAGAATTGATATACTCAAATATCATATTCGAGGCATGGAACATGGTACATTATTTTCATATGCTCAATTACACACTGGTTGATCAAATGGAATGACAAATTCCATGTATTTCTCTATGATTTATACACTTTAAATCATATTCTATGTTATCACTAGTTTCATGCATTACTCCATTAAAAATGGTTGACATTCTTGAGTGGTCTAGCACTACTTAATGTACTTGAGTGGTTATAGAATAAACATAAACATTTAGATATACTCAGTTAAACATTTATATTACTTTGCATAATTTAGTTTCAGATACATCTACTACACATGGGTGGGAAACAATGGTGTCATGGCTTGCTAAAGTTCTTGAGCCACCTACAAGAGAGGGTTAAACACACTATTAGTCTAATCCATCTTATTCATAGATCATGATTAAAAAATTAGGGGTGGCCAATGATCAAGTCAAAATCAGATTGAGTTATTGAATTAACCACACATGAGGATTTAACAAGCCATCAATTTAGTCAAAACTATTTAAGGATTTATCACTATACACAGAAACAGAGGTTGTCACAGGTTTATGCACTGATTCACATACCCAACAAAGTGTATTAATTCCTTTCCTCTTTCCCATCTCTTTACTCAATTTTACTTAGTTACTTATTTACTTATAATAATATTTTAATTTTGATATCTCTCCATTAAGGATTGATTTATGCATGTTTCATTTGTAATTCATGAATTAGATAATGCTTTACATACGCAGACCCAACTTCATATATGTAGATTTAGCTTTAGAGTCTTCCATTCCTATGTAAGTCCAGGTATTCTTATTTTTCCTGTATAGTAGTCATTAAAGTTTCTACATTAATATCATAAGGGTGGGGGGGGCAAATGTAATCACCTAAAAGTTGTATTTGAGTTTTAAGAGTGTTACTTGAGACTAATTATTCCTATCTTAACCCTAAACCTATCCTAGATCCTATTATCACACTTTTATAGCCTTAATGTAGGCAAAAAGAGTCCTTATTCATCTCAAACATAGTCCCCAACAAAAATTTACCAATCATGGCCCTTCATACCCAGTGTTTTTCCATCTAGACTTTAGTGACACATTAAGGACACTATATCCATGTGGCATTAGTTTTCCCAAAATGGCACCTATCTTTTACTCTATCTTTATTAATGAATATATTTTCAAAGGTAAAACCCTCCTAAGGTCAGTTCAAACATATTTTATTATCCACACAATAGATTGAACACTATAAATACATGAATTATATCCCTTTATCTACTAGATGGAAATAGATGTAAAATACTTATTTAAACATGAAACAAGTTAAGTGAAATAAATGTTATTAATCCCTATTCTGCCCTACTTCTACATACTACCATCTTCAATATCCCTAAGCTCAAAGTTTCCATAGTTACAGTCTCAAGAGCACTCAAGTCAATCAAGCCACTATCATACTATCATCACTTACACTTGCACCACCACTTAGGTCAAGATAACTACATATAGCTTGATACTTCCTCAGAGTATTGGTATGTAGTCAACTATCTTCAAAATGGGGTGTTTAGGATTTCCACCCTATCGTAATAATGAACACACTTTTAAAATCATTAATTACTTAAAAATAATATTAGGTTTTTAATCATAAATCAGTCATTATAGGCATAGTATAGAGTTTTATACTTCATGTGCACAGGAGAACCTAGAAACATATACATAGGTACACCCAAAAGTTTAGGATAATCTTGCATAGAAGACACTAGTACCAATATCAAGACACTAGATCCATATGTTACCTCTATCCAAATGTGGTGATATTATCTAAGAGGTTTTCTAACATAGATATATAGTTGACAATAGTGAGACCTACTACCCTATCAGATTCTAGCACTTAGATCATTTATATCAGGTGTTTTATGGGTAAATATTTATTTACACATATTTTTTACTATTTTTAGAAAGTGACATGTATTAAAATATGTAACAAATTAGTGGAAATTTTATGTATGTAGTTTCCATAATTTAGACAACTCATCCCTTTAATCAAATATAGGATTTACATAAGCTAAAACCTAAAAGGTTAAAAAAAGTCTTAAGTGTCATTTATAAACATCTATAGATCTAGAAAAGGCATTATTATTTCAAAATATTTAGTTAAGACTCTAACATGTTTCCAATAGGGTTTTAAATCATGTTCATGAACACCTATAAGATTACAATAAATAATATAATATTCTCAAGATCTAAAACCTTCATGCGAGCCTGTAAAGTAGAGTTAGATAGTTTTTATGACTAGTTAAGAGATCATATTTCTCTAAAATCCCTCATTCAAGGAAGAGAGACAAAGTTAGGAGGTTTATAAAATAAAAATAATTTTTGAAATAGATTTGAATCAAGATCTCAAATATATGAAGAATCTTTTAGGTCTGTGAAGAAGAAAGTAGTGTTTCAAACACTGTCAAGAGCAAGTTGAAGGCATGTAGACTTTTAAGAATGGTTTCCATGATTATTTAAAAGGGAACATGGTATCAAAGCTTATAAAAAATAATCTAAGTTGGGGTTTAATGGATTTAAAATCTTTTAAGGTTAATAAATACCATAGGTAGAATTTGAAAATATCTCATGAAGATATACACTAGTGATATGATTGAGAGCCCTACAAACTACCTATAGATATTGGTACAATGTTTATTAACATGTTTCTAAATCATATTGAATGTTTTAAGCCTTAAGGAAAGTTTTTTTTGAAGATAAAATATGACTACAAACATTTTAGGTCTATATGTAATGTCTCATATCACCTAATATCACAATGAAGCATACACAATTATAAGATTTTAGAAAAGTTTCAGTCATCGTCAAAGCCTCTAGGCATGTCTCCAAGATACATGTTAACCAATTTTTACACCCCAAGTCAAAATTTCAACCTTTATAAGAAAAAAATTACCTATCATGCTTTATCAAACTTTTTCATAGATGTTACATGCATTTATAGTCTCTAATTAGTGTTTATAAGGTCCTATTATCATTGTTTAATGTAAATTCAGAGAAATTAAGGTAATGTTCTTTCTTGGTCTTGTAGTGGTCTAATCATTCCATAGACTGATAATAAGTTTCCAAGATGTGTCATAGGTATTTAGGTGTCTCTTCAAGTCAATTAATGCCTTAATCACCTTTCATAATCATTTCATGTTGATTTGGAGAGTTAAGGTTATTTTTAAAAATTCAAGGTAAATATTTATGTGAGAAAAAGGTGATTTTTGGTAAATTCCAACATATGATAATTCATCCAAAGTGAATTATCCATAATAAAATTATTTTAAAGGTACTTATATTATTTTCATAACTTCCATATATGTCATCATGTCTTAAATAAGTTAAAATCTTGGATTTAAATGTTTAAGAGGTAGTTTTATGCACTTGTATGGCCTTAGGAAATCAATTTGTAGGTGAAAATGATTTTTTAGTTTCTCAATATATTAAATAGGTAAAATTAAAGATTGGAATCAAGTTTTACGTCCCACAGATGCAGATAATTCTCTCTCCCCTCCACTACCTTCACAAGCTTAGAAAGGCAAAACTGAAATGCATGTTATGGCTAGGAGAGATAAAGCTGGAAGATAAATATTTGGAAAATTTAGGGATATTAGTAAGATTAAATTTAGTGGAATTAGTTTTTATAATCATCCCATATCATTTATGAAATTGTTAAATAATGATAAGAGGTCACTTTGTCTTGTTCACTCAAGCATGCCTAGTTTTGATCTTGTTTCTTTATTCAAAAAATTGATGGAGGAGAATGGTTTTATGGGATTTTTTTAGAGGATAAAGGAATAATTTAAATTTTGGTTTGATCAAGAAACCTTATGATGTGTTTTAAATAAGAGGAAATATTAGCAAATGTATGGAGGTTCATTTACCCTGCTATAAGTTTTTTGGGTTGGTTTGAAATGTTGTTAATCTCAAAAGGTTCTAAATTCTTAAGTATTCATGAAAAAAAAAATATTACATGGTTAATATTCCCTCTTATTTATAAGTATCTCTTTTTAGATAGTCTTACAAGAGGTATCATGTTCTTGTCCTTTGGAATCATAACATAGTTTATAAATAACCTTCTTTAGGCTTGGTTATCAAATTCAGCCCAAGTAGAAATACAAAACCAATGTAGCATGAGATATTAATATTTAATAGGTTATAATTTCAATTTAATGATAATTGAGATCAAATTTTACTCTCAAACAAGGTTTGAATGTGTTTTATCCACCCATAGGTCTACAGACTTGTGGATGGTAGTCATGGGGTCTAAGTTCCATGTTGAGTATATTCAAGCAAAAGAGAAGATATTATAATCCCATTAAAATATTAATTTGAAATTTATATACTCCAATTACATCATAAAAATAATATTAAAAAACTATAGACTCTAATTCTATGCATAAGCCTTGCATATGAGTTGATTGTATAAGCATAGGCCTACATATACAAATAGAAAAGTTTGAGATGGCATAATTTTTAGTCATAGGTACATATTATTATTGATATGGTGGTGTATAATTGTAAAATATTTTATATTATAATCAAATATTCAAAGGATTTAGAATCTATCTTAATAGTTACCTAAGCAAAAGGCAAGCCTATAGGTTTTAAACCTATAGGTCCTCATTTTGGACTAAAACCAATTATAATGAGAAGGAAGATTGGTTTGAAAACTTGATTAAATCTTGGAAAGAGATAAATAATAATCCAATTGACACATAAACCATTTTAAATCCAAAATATATTTGAGTTGAAAGAATCTACAGGCTTACAACTCATACACAGGTCTATGTATGAAGGTAAGAAGACAAAAGTTTGTAAAATTACATGAAAGGGGTAATAATAGTATATATAAATGAAAATATTTTTAATAAAAATTTACTCACTCTCAATTTCCATATCCTATTTGGAAGGCTATTTCTCAGACTTCATGTCCATGTTCTTTTCACCAGTCACCTTTACATAGTTTTGCATATGGAGGCAAGAAGGTAGAGGTTTGGAAATGCTATAAAATCTCAAATGGAATTCATAGTGAAATGATAAGAAGATTAAAATGAAGTTTAGTTACCTTCAATTTTTCAATTGCCTAATTTAGGAAGGTCCCATTTTAGGGTGTAACATTCCAATGACCAAAATGATCACATACAGCTATATATGCACATATATGAGAAGGATGGTATATGGTTTTTAAATCTCAAAGTATTGATAGTGATAAAAAATATTTATAAAATATAAAATAGTAAAAAATTAATTAATATTTTCAATTGTTTATAATTTGAGTCCTAAAACACAAATTTCACTCAGACACCTAAATGAGTATCTATAGGTTTGTTAATCAAGATAGGCTATTTTTAAAGTTTGAGAAGAGAATCTAACCTATAGTCAGTTAGAGAAGAGTTTGGGTGAGATAATGATAAATTAATTAAATGATCTAAGTTCAAATAACTCAAAAGTAGATCATAGAATAAGATGACAAAATAGACTCACTTGACCCCTGCGTACTCGGCTGAGTAACCTATAGGTATGCCTATAATATCATAAGGGATGGTTGTTTATTTTGAAGTTAAAAATGAGTTGAGATAAAGTAATTAATATTATAAGTTTTATATTATGATAATATGACCTAAATAAGGCCTTCACATTCAATAATATGATGAGAATGCTGAAAACTCTATTCAGGCCAAATAAGCTTTAAACTAAGAACACTACATAAGAAGACCTACAAATATAGTCATGAAAAAATTTGATTGTTGAGGGTAAATTGAATACTTTATGAAATTTATGAGTGTGTAATGATAATACAGACCCTCCAAGATCATCCAAAAATAGGAGAAGATAGTAGAAATGCCAATTAGACCTATAAGACCTCCCCAAGTTCTTTTAGTGCATGACTACATTTCAAACCAAACTTTAGATTGATTTTTGAGAAATTAACATAGTTCATGGATCCAAGTGTATTTAATATATTATAAATATGTTTCCACACTTCAATCCTATAGTATTGGTTATTGGATTGGGTCTATCACATTCGTGAAGAATGCCTAGGAATGCAAACCCCTCTCTAATGGCCTAGTTGAGAACCAAAGAGATATTTATTGCACTTTGAACTATAAGGATAATATTAATGAGAAATTAAAATCCTATGGAAATTTTAAGGGGATAATAAACTTTGAAATTGTTGCATTGGTTTAGGATATAAGTCCCTAGGGTTTATGAATAATTTCTAAGAATCTAAACTACTTTAAACCCTCCTAAAACACTACTAAGAACCCAATGTGAGATATTGATCTCTAAGGTGAATTAAATGAACTATAATTTTTTTTAAACCTCATAATTTTTTTTTATATACTCCAAGTATATTTTCAATGTGTACTTTGTCTATACTTGTAACTATATGGACTACATTTAATGCACTATTTTTCAAGGATTTTAAGTGTTTCATAGGGTTATGAGAAATGTAACACTATAAAACTATTGGAAGAGGTTATTTTGGATGTTTTACACCTATAAAATCTCAAAAATACATAAAATCCACCATAGATATTTTTAAACAAACCTAGTTTTTCAAGGCAATCTTAAACAAGCTTAAAAAGAGACTATGTTTTGAGAGCATTTCATTGTTCTCACACTTACACAGGATATGAAGACCTCAAATTTGGAATGGATTTTTTAGATAGGATGGAAAAGGTGAATCACATAAATTTTTTTTGTTTCACACATGTGGGAGAGATTTGGAGCAAAAAATCAAGTTTATAGATAAGGAGGCCTAATTGAGGCCTAATTGGGGGAAGAGAATAGTAGAATAAACACACTTTCAGTCACTCTCAAGATCTAAATCTTGGCATGGTGTTAAAAATCGATACTATTTCCTCAATTATGTATTAATTTTATCAATACCATCTATACACTATCATACACAAGGAGGTTTACATGATTTTAAGGTTACAAGGAAAAGAGGCCTAATGAGAGCAAAAAGTGCAACATGGAATCTTGAAGAGAGTTTGATGACTCCAAATTAGTTTTTATATGTTTTCTATGATATGAATATTCCATCCATGAATAATAATTGTATTTATGAATCCAAACTCAAGTTTTGAGCCATTTGGGCAAGATTGGCATTTTAGGACAAAATAAGTTTCAAGACATCTAAGAAAAGAATAATGTGATGTGTCTAAAGGAACCTTCAGAGAGTAGATAATATTTGTTTCCTTTTGGGGTAAATTTTTAGGCTTATGGAAAATATTTGAACAAGAAATTTTTTTTTGTAGGTTTGTAAGAAAAAGAACAAGAATTGGAAGCATTTTTTAAGGTATCTCATGCTCTTGAAAGGTCAAAAGAAATTTTTCAAATAAAATCTTAGTTATCAAGTTTGTATCATGGTTTCAAGTATCCATGAAGAAGATAGAATGAGAAACATAATTATAAGTTATAATCACTAACCAAAAATCTTGGTAAAGTATAAAAGTAGGTTTTAGTCATGAAAATACCTCTTAAAATATCAAATACAATGCTTTTTTGTTTCCATCTTGGTCTAGCAGGTATAGACACCTAAAACTAGCGACTAGTGGCTTCATACTTGACTTTATACCAATTATTGCCAATCATTGAATACCTAGCCTAAGAATTTCTAAGTGTCTCAAAATTAGCTTCACAACCATGTAATAAACAAATTTGGCTCACATATCAATTAAATAAGGCAAATGCAAATCATTCAAATCAAAATCTTACAACAAGTGACCAAATTCCTAATAGGGATTAATTGAACTACAAATCTTGATCAAAGCCTAACTAATTTCATCCTCGAGCAAATGAGCTAATAAATAAATTATCAAAAAGGAAAATTCAAATATCAAATAATATCCTAGAAGCTAATCATCACCTTTGTGATTTGTCCCAAATGGAAAATATCTCAAATCACAAATATCAAAACCTAATCATGACAATTTGGACATCTTTAAAACTCAACCAAGGATAATAAACTCAACCAAGGTAATGATTTAACCCATTACAAGTTGACTTCAAGTCTATAAAATACAAGCATATAACTCTTCATTTAGAGAGCTCAATCAAAGTAATGTTATAATGCATGAATTCATTCATGAAGCAAATGCATAAAGTTATAATTCCAAAATTAAGCCAAACCATTGAATCATCAAGCCAAGCCAAGCATTGAACATTGTTCTAGGAGGAGATCAAGGTACCCACACTCCATTGATGAAGACCTTTTGAGCATAATTCAAGCAAGCCAATTAAAAAAACCTCTTGTATCATTCAAGGAAGGTAAGAATATATGTTTTCTTGCATTTTTGTTGAGCTTTTATCATTTGTTGTTTTTCCACTATGATCCCCTCTTTGATTTGGTCAAGGTAGTGTCTCCTTGTTAGTGTGATAGTTTTCATTTTAGATCACTTTGAGTTGATCTCATTTTAAACTAACATATGATATAACCACCATCCTTATATTCTTTGATCAAAAGTGGCATGTCTAGTGGGACCAACACATCTCACATAGTAAGGAGATTATTATACAACTTTTAAATATTCATTTCGATGCTTAAAGATCTCTATAATTGATTTTTTGACCTTGATTTGGCCAAATTTAGTTTTTTTTTTTAAATTCTCAGCTTTACATAGTGACCACTAATGATCAAGTAAAACTCCCGATGGTTATACCCTAACCATCGATGATTCTACCTAGTTACCAATGATTTTGTGTAACTAATGATGATCAAGTTGCAAAGTAAAAAAAAACCTCAATCTTGCATTTTTATTCTTTTTATTATCTCATTTGTCACCTTTAAAGTTTCAAGATCATCTAATTCTCATTTGTAGACTTAACCTTATAGATTTTATTGATCTTTGCTCTAACTAGGCCTAACTTAATGCATTTACATTTTGAGGTTTTACCTTCGGGTTGAAAAGGCTTCATCGATGGTCTTTATCAACCAATGATGATTTTACTTAACTACTGACAATAATGTCTAACCAATTATTGATGTTTGCCTTTAAACCATTGATGGTTGTTTATGATCACTAATGGTCACTATGTAAAATTTAATAAAAACCTAATATCTCAAATCCAAGGTTCATTTGCCCAAACACAAAAGAGTTTCTAAGCAGGTTGATATAATCTTACTTTTTTGGTAAGGGACAAGGACTGATTTGAAAAATGTTTTCTTGTCTTGGCTAACCAAACATTTCAATTTAAGTTTAAAAAAAGCTTAGTCACATTTCAAACATTTTGATTTAGGTCTAAAATTAAACATGTTAGTTTTCACACATTTGGTCTTTGGTGCCTAAAATGAATCTAGCATGCTAAATCTTAGAAGCATTTAAAATTCGGTGATTAAAATACATGTTTATGTCTTGAAACATTTTCAAATTGGTGTTTAATCATGAACATAGGATAGATCTTAAATAGTTCAATCTTTGTGATTAAAAATGAACTTAGATGCTTTGTGATTCATTTGGTTGTGTGAAAATTCTTTCCATTTTTGCACTTAATCCAAGGAACTAGTAATGAACCTAATCGAACATTTTAATTTGATGCAAAAAATCAACTTCACTTTAATTATTTGCAAAAAAATTTGTTGTTTTTTTTTAGCAAAAAGGATAGCAAGTGTATGCTCTCCCCCCATCCCCTATAGGGAATTCATGAGATCAAAAACACATTTCCATTGCATTTTAGGGCCTATTCCAAGGAATATAAATAATGTCACCTAGGCTCTCCCAAAACTTTCATACTATTGGGTGATCTAAAAGCGACCATAAAATCTTTCTATTCATCTTTTTATTTCCATGCATCTTGGCTTGTGAAGGGAACTTCATCACCTCCCATAAGTTATATATGGAAGCTTTGACTTGGGTCTACACTTCCTAGCATCTTATTCAACCCCTATCCATAGGGGGCTATATAAATTGGGATTACACCACTTGGATGGTGGTTTGAGTTGTTAAACCATCTCCATTAGTAGGAGGTTAAGCCCAATATGTATGATCAATATAGACATCACACTACATTAAGAAAGTGATATATGTAGTGGTTGTGAAATGGATAACATATTTTCACAACAATCCAATTAACATGGAATTAATTGATGTTATTCTTCTCTTGTGTGCATACATGAAAGTGTGTATGCATCAGATCGATCTAGCTGATCGAAAATAAACTAGTTTTAGTCAACCCCATTTTGCCACACCCTGATAGGATTTAGGACAATTATACTTAATTATATTTTGGTCATTTACTTCTTAGTGTGTTAGAATTAAAAATTGTTATTTAAACCATGACATTAATGATCCATGTTTCTAACATCACTCCATTGTTTAAGGAGGCATTATGCCATCCATTTGACTCTTTGATTTAACTTAGCAAACATTTATATTAAAACATTGTAATATTTTGATTAAGGTACGTACCATTATGCTACCTAAATCATTTCAAATCTTGTGCTTTTGAAGTGTTTGAAACAACCAACCATCATCACATCTTTTGAGGGTGCTAAACATAATTCTTCTACCCAAATTATTACAAAATATTTGTCTTGTCTTGCATTTAAACTATCATTATTGTAGTCAATCATTTGACCCTTGTTGTATCTTTATCTAAGCCTAGTCACGTTGTTTAAAATTATCTAGATTGTTGTCATCAAATCCTAGTTTATCCTTAGTTAATTTTTTTTATAGACTTTTACAAATTTAGATTCAATCATTGATTAATTTTTTTTTAGGCCTCAATGCATGGGGCTAATACAAATATCTTTCTCTTTTGGTTTATGTAACTTACGTTAATTTGTCACTCAAATTTGGAAACTTTATTGTTTATGCCTTTGTTTGATAGAGTCAGTCTCTCTTAAAAGTGCCTTTTATTTAGTGTTTTCCATCAATCAAATCACATTTATGCTTAGAAACATGTGACTTATCTTTGTTAAACTATTCCAAGTTTATTAGATTAATCATTATCATCATCATTTAAAATCTTATATTTTGACACTATTTGGACAAAAGTCCTAACACATCCTATTTATCCTAGCTTTTGACTCCACATTTGGACAAAAGACCTAGAAATATTTCCCCTTCATATTTTAGACCTACTTGGAACACATTTAGACCTTAGACTTTGGCATCTTGTTTTTAGATCATTTTACCTAACCTTGTTTGTGTAAAACATTTAATGTTAGAGATATTGATGCTATACTATTTTTACCAAATCTTAATAATCAAAATTTTTGAAGATTCGGATCCACCCTCGAATAAGCTAGATCATGTCTAAACCCTTTGTCATTTTAGATATTTTTTCAATGTTTACAGAAATCTAATCCCATCTTGTTATGAAACATTTTCCATTTAATTTAACCATGGCTCATTACACACATCGTGAAACTATGTAAAATCTAGGATATGGGAATGTTATTACAAAGGTGGAATTTGTTCAAGACCCTTATGTATATGAGGTTTTTTGGGAGATAGATTCATATCCACCATAAAACACACAAATAAGAGAATAAAGTCAATATCCTTTAACCAAATGTTTGGTTAGCATGCTTCCCTACACAAAACAAGACAATAGTAGATAGATAAATATTTGAATAGTGTACCCTTGGTTGCATAAAATGTTCAATAGTAGCCTTATTATGGAAAATTTCCATCAAACTATGAGGTATGGCGTGATAATTTGTAAAACCTATCAAGAGGGCCTTATAACATGTCTTATCAAAATAATGATCAAGCCTCTTCTAGCAAACCCTAATTCTATAGTACCAATATCATATCAAGATCTATATATGCTTATCATGTAGATAGACCTTATAGAGGATCACTTTATTCAAATTCAAATAACATAACAAATATATAGAGATCTAGCATGTAACTTTAATTAGATGACCATGTCAAACATACCTCTTATTGACTTAACTCCTTCAATGGGAGTTTTAATGGAATTGATTTGTCAAGAAAATTAGGGTTTAGACCCATTGAAACAAAACCCTTTAGTCAATAACATGTTCTATACCCCAAATATTAAAGAAATGTCTTCTAATTCTATGCAAAATAGTGAGCAAAACATAATGGATAATATGTAAGTAACATCCAATCCAAATGAAAGTGGTGTTATTACACAAAAACATAGTCAACAAAAAAATGTGCCTTTAACTATCACCATTAGTGTTTCACATACTTAGGGAGTAGGAGTTTTTGCATCCCAATCTCAACCAAATAGCTCTAATCCTCAACTATTTTCTTCTTCTAGCACCTAATAATAAGGATTAAGTAGCTAGCCAACACCTAGTGCCATATCATAATAGAATGTGACTAATCTTAATCCACCCTAATAGGTGACAAGTAATATTACACAATAGTAGCCACCATCCAATCAACTCACATAGCAGAGGTAGAACATATTTCCACCTTCATCAAGGGAATCCAATGTTCCACCTCACCAGTTAGTAGTGAACATACATCTTTCATCATAAACTAACATGCTAATCTAAAACCAAATGATGTCTAATGAACAATGTACAAGAGGTAGTCAATGATAGATGTTGAATCTATAATATGCATCTACTTCCCAACTAGGATTCATGCAACAAAGAGGTTCCAATGCTCCTCAAGTACCTATTAGTAAACATTGCCTTTCAAACCAAATGTACGATAAGTTCAATGATAGGGTCTTGATTAATAAGTCCCTCTCAATCAACTAGGTATGAATTATCAGTAACATGCCCATATTCAACCTCAATAGGCAAAGCAGGTCCATATTCCTCCATCCCAACCTTAATATTACCAAATTCAGGCCTACATTCCCAATCCTAACTAGAATACCACACAACTATAAGTGCAATTTCAACAATTACACCCTAACCCATGCATGTGTATTCCTATTTCATTCCCTAACCAATCTAACATTCCATAGAGAATACATCCATTATACCTTAGCCAAAGCAATCAACTTGTGACTACTCAACCATTTCCTTAGGCTAATGTTTCTAAAAGTTTCCTCAAACAAGAGATAAAATAAATGAAGGATGCAATTGTTGGCATCCAAGCTAGGAAATAGACCAGAAGGTTTAATTTAGATGATGTGTGTTTTTACCCTTTCAACATGGAGTATGATCCACCAAAATTTGTAAATACAAGGGGAAAGGTGACCCCAAGGCCCATCTAACATAGTTCTTTCTTACATTACAACTAGTGGCATATAGTGACATACACCTATTGTTGTTGTTTCCACAAAGCCTAGTAGGGAAAGCATTGGAATGGTTCTTAAAGTTAACAAAGAATTAAATTTCTAATTTTGATGATATTTTAGATAAGTTTATATAACACATCTCTTACAATATCAAGAATGAGACTTTATTTGTGTATTTAATGTCAGATAAACATAAATTTAGTGAAAGTTTTGTAAGTTATCTACAGTGATGGAGAGCCCTTGCAAGCTGATTCACCCAAAATCTACCAAAACAAAAAATTAGCCATTATGTTTACCAAAAATCTACATAATGAGATATCTTAAAATTTACAGTTATAGTATGAGTAGACATTTAAAGAGATCATTGAAAAAGTTCTTCTCATCAAAATATCCCTCATTAATAAAGGGAACATTGAACTAGCCTCATCAAATCAAAGATCAAATCAAAATGAAAACAATGGTTAGAACCAACACTGAATCCAAGCACAAGAATCATAAACAACACATGCCAATAATAATGACAAACCCAAAAAATTAAACTACAACAAGAATGTTGTAGGAAATAGAGTAACAAAGTCACATGTCCAAATGGTGCAAACAACATCTTCTCAACCTATACCGTCTTTCTATCTTAATCCTAACCAAACAACCTTTTAACAATTACAACGTGCACAAAAAGTATTATAGCCTTGACCAACATAGCCAATGCAATGAACACAACAATTTATGCCTTTTCAAGATCCTCATCTTTTAAGGAGAAATGTGTCAGTGTGTCATAATTTTATTTATCTTAGAAACTCGATATAATTAGTCTTTCACAAGATCGTAGTAGCTAACTTGACTAGATGGACCATTCCGAAAGAGTTATTTTATGAGGGTGTTGACATTCCAAAACGGTATAGGCTAGAATAATTTTGTGATTTTCATAGGGTTGATGGCCATAATTTCCACCATTCTGTGAAAATTAGAAATGTAATTTAGAATATGTTATAAAATGGAGAGATTATATTGGATCATGGATCTTCCACTTCTAATTAGAGCCTTAACATCTATCAAAATCCTTTTCCTTAACATAACTATCAAAAATAGCAAAAACAAACATAACAACAACAATAGTGGCAAGTGCAACAAAAATATCAATAATCAAGGCTAGACCAATAGACTTTATAGAATTAATAATAGAACCAATAACATCAAAACAATTGATGAAACCAAGGTCAAAATGGTAACAACCAATAAACCTACCATGCAGTTGCACATAATTACAATGTAGTTGTAAGCCTTATTATAAGAGGTCATATTAATACCATTTTCATTAATAATATACCAAGTATAAATAAGACAAGACCATTGATAGTCATACCAAATCAGCGAAACCATTTTAGTAATTCTTCTTTGAACTACGACCACACATAGGCAAACAAGCAAGAAGGGATTCCCATGTTAGCACCTTATATTGATAACTCATCATTACCTCATAACCATGCTCAAGTGCATCAATAACTGAGACTTATCCTATATGGTCCCCCTCCACCATCATTTGTTAGCAACAATGGTCTTATATCTAATCCTAAGTGTGTAATCACAATTCAACAATTAAAGATTACCATACAAGGCCCATAACCATCTACCACTTCACCCATCATCCAACCAACTATTCTACCTCAAAACAAACCATTTACCACTATCCCAAAAAAATGTTTGACATTGTGGAACAATTAAAAAAGGTTCCAACACTAATCTCCATTTTATATTTGTTGTGTATGTCTTCTATCCACAAAAACATCTTGAATGATTTCCTTTGTCAATCCATAGTTCTAAATGACATATCTCCTAAAAAATTTCAAGCATTGGTTGGACATCTACCTCCAACCCAACAAGTAATCTTCAATCAAAGTGTTATGTCATCTCTTGGCTATATACATAATAATCCATTATACATCAAAGCCTACATAAAGAGTCACAAAGTGAAATGTGTCCTCATAGACAATAGAGTGGGTTTGAATATAGCATATCTAAAGCTTATCAAGATTATTAGGTATACCTCAATAGATATCCAAGTAGAAAATTCACCATCAAAGCCTATGACAATGAAGAGAAAGAATCATAAGGAACCATTATCTTGTTATTTATCATTGGGCACTTGACCCATGATATACTTTACCATGTGTTAGATCTTGATTTATCATACAATGTAATTTTTGGTAGACCTTGGTTATATGATATTCATGTAGTCCTATCGACACTGAACTAGTATATCAAATTCTCCCACTTATGGGTGGAGGTTAATATTACAAGAGATTTACATTCATATTAACATTGAAAACATCTATAGGCTGAAATTAAGAGCTAAAATTACCATTTTGGCATAAATCCAGTCACCAAATAGGATTAGGGGAAATAAATAATTATTTATTTACCAGAGGAGAATTTCATTGATCTTGATGCCCTTGATTCCCTTCCTCATATTCTACCTCCTAAAATGTCTAATCACTATACCATCTTGGATAATGGACCAAGAGAGTATTTTATGCATGACACCTTTCACATTTCAAAACTTCCATAGAACCCAAAGTCCTTTGGAAGACCAAAAGCCAAACTACTCATACACTAGAAAATAAAGGGAAAAGGCCATCTACATAGTCCAACACCCATCACATTCATACCAACCTATATCCATGATTAGGACCCTCTTAAAGGTGATGAATCATGGTTATACAATAATGAGATGGATTATTGTAATAAAAACTCCAAGTATCCCATTCTTAATCAGATCATAGATAACCAAAGCAATGAAGGAAGAGGCCTTAAGACAAATCAACAAGGAGCATTTGAGCCCATTTCTATGACTAAATAAAATTTAACCTATGGAATTGGATATAAACCACTTGAGAGTGACCCCACATATCTTATTTGAGTTCCATCACAAATGAATAGTGATGATGATGTCTATAGTGAAGTAGAGTTTGATCATAGCCAATTTGATGACTTAGCCCAAACCAACATGTTTGACCATAACACCATTTGTACCCTTAGACAAATCAGTCAACATAACCCACTACCATTATATTATCCCCAACTAATAGTCTAATACCAACAAGAATTCAAATGTGCCAATTGATGAGTTTCAAAATGATGAAACTTTTTATGATTTTCTAGGCCTTAGGGACAATGTTCTATTGGGAGATCATAAATCAAGATTATTAATCAAATTGGATCCTAAAGCTTATTTTTGGGAGAAGGTGAACACCCTTAGCCAAAAATAAATAATTAAAACATTAAGGTCCTAAAGTGAAAACCTCTTTGAGGTGCTTTCTAACCAAGGAACAAGTCAAAATAAAGGCCAGTCTAGTGGTAAAAACTTGTTTCAAGTGCCATTAGATAGGGGTGTCTGGCCTTATTCCAATTTAGACTAGGAGACCACCAATAATGAAATTGTCTAAGAGTCTAAGTTTAGTCTTTAAGATCATTAGTATTTTGATCACATCATCCAAGATCACAACAATGATGAGCTTATGTATGGATCTAAAATTAATCTTAAAGAACAACAAACCTTTGATCAAATCATACAAGAGTTTCCAACTACATTTATCACATGTACATACCTCCCCTTGAGGGATTTTGATTCATAATGTCTAAGATAACTTGAAGAACTAGTCTTAATAGAAGACTCTGACACATCCAAATAATTTAAATCTTTGTCCACTAATCTTGAAGATGGCTCAACCCTTCTAGTAGAAGACACAATAGACATAAACATATGGTCTCCAAATGACCCAAATTGGATTAAATTAAGTTTGTCCCTAAATGAGGAGGAGAATGAATTCCATACAACCTTATTAAGGGAATTTATAGATATATTTACATGGGCATATTTTGACATGCCTAGTTTGGACCCTTCCTTGGTTGTTCACCACCTTGTGGTGCATCCTGATGTCAAACCAATAAAGTAAAACTTAAAAAAAATTCATCCTCATAGTGTTGTATTGGAAAATAAAGATTTATATAATCTCTTGGAAGTGATATGCATCAGACTAATAGATTAATTTGAATGGATTTCCAATGTTGTACTTATTTGTAAAAATCCATAAGGAATCAGAATCTATAGTGATTTTAGGGACATTAACAAAGCTTTCCCCAAGGATGAATTTCCATTACCCAAAATTGACATTAATATTGACTCTACAATGGGATATGAGATTATTTCACTAATGAATGGTTTCTTAGGCTATAATCAGATCATAATCATGCTAGAAGACTAACATAAGATAGTGTTCACCACTCTATAGGGAAAATTTTATTATCAAGTTAAGTCATTTAGTTTTAATAACATAGGGTCCACCTATCAAAAATCCATGAAATTAAAATTCCATGATAATATTCATGACATTATCAATAACTATGTTGATGACATACTAGGAAAATCAAAGACTAGGGTAGATAATCCAACAACATTGAGGAGGATATTTAAGCAACTACAAGAATACAAAGTTAGACTCAACCCTAAGAAATGTGTTTTTGGCATCACATCAGGATTTTTTTTTTTATTCATCATGTTTCAAAGGGGCATTGAAGTCAATCCCACCATGGTATGATCCATAACAAAGATGCCATCACTAATAAATTTGAAGCAACTCTATAGTTTGTAGGGTAAGATCTAATCCATTAGATGCATCATATCTCAATTGGCCAACAAGTGACATATATTTACACACCTAATAGAAAAGGGTGTAACATTTATTTGGGATGATGACTGTTAGAAATTTTTGAATAACTAAAGGACTATCTTGAAAATACACCAATTCTATTACCTCCTATGCTAGGTAAACCCTTCCTTTTAAATCTATCAGTAATAATTCAAAGCCATGGGTACACTTCTATCTCAACATGATGATAATGGAAAGGAGCTTGAAATGTACTATCTAAGACATACACTAGTCACATATGAACACAATTATACACTCATAGAAAAAGCTTGTCTTGCAATGGTATTCATAACTCAAAAAATGCAATACTACATGTTGAATAACAAGACCATGGTAATTTCAAAAGTAGATCCACTCAAGTATCTACTATATAAAACATATTTACAATGTTTTATGGCCAAATGGATCATGCTACTTAGTGATTTTGAGATATAATATGTGAAAAAGAAAGTCTTCAAGGGGTAAGTTCTTATAGGTCATCTTGTTGAAGTGCCCTTTATAGACACAAAGCCACTCACATTCCAATTTCCTGACAAATCCATTATGACCATCATTAAAACACCTCTTGAGTTAGCATTGGAATTTGTATTTTGATGGTTCAATCATAACACATAGATAAGGGGAAATCCTTTTGTTTATCACACCATAGGTGGATCTAATCCCTAATTCATTTAGAATCAACTTTACTTTTACCAATAACATGGTTGAATATTAATCACTCATGGTAGGGATTCAACAAGTAGTAAAATTTAGCATACATCATCTCAAGGTTTATGGTGATTCATAGATAATCATCAATCAAGTTATAGACCACTTTCAGACCAAGTATGACAAGTTTGTTCCCTACAATGCCATGGTCGACACTTAAAGCAGTAGATTATTGAAATTTAGTTTTAACATATAACAAAGGAAAGAAATAAAATAATAGATGAAATGGATTTCATTGCATCACTCGTTTGACATATAGACATGGCCAAAGACTACAAATTTCTCATTAAAAATCTAACAGTGCTAGATCATGAAACTTTAACTATCACAATGATTTGTGATATTGTTGGTTCCAGCTCTACTTGGTATTTTGACTTATATGCCTATTTACATGAAAATGTTTTACCACATTACTTAACCTAAAAACAAACCAAATCCTTCATCCAAAACGCCCAATGTTATATCTTATTTGGACTAACCTTATACTACTATAGTTTTGATGGAACTCTAATTTACTATTTACCTTTGATAGAATCTATACTATCATTACAAGAAGTTCATAAAGGGTATATTTATCCCACAGTAGTAGGGTATTCTTATCCAAAAATCTCCTATGTACAAGTTATTATTGGCTAATAATAGATGCATATGTGATTTATATCCTAGCTAAGATTCTCAAACCAATATTGATACCATGGAAATTTACTACATGGGGCCTTACCTCATTTAGAAGATAAACCCCACCTCATTAGATATCCATAAACACATCATCATCACCAAATAATATTTCACTAAGTGGGTTAAATCTATACCCCTCATTTACATGACTAGAAAGTAAATTTTGAAATTCATCTTCAACCATCTCATCTAATTCTATAGTATCCCTTCCAAAATTATATATCATAATAGAAGATCATTAAATAACAAGGATGTCAAACATCAATGTGTTGAATACAAAATCACACAACATTTCTCCATAGCATATTACCCTCAAGGTAATGGTTAGGATGAAACATCAAACAAAACCATTATCAACAACTTGAAAAAGATTGTTAATGGTTTTGGTCATAATTGGTACCTTCAGATATTCTATGCCCTTTGGGCACCCTTACTAATCATTGCATTCCCATAAGATCTACTCCATACTTTTTTATGGAACTAAACTTATTCTTCCCATTGAGGTTGAGTTACCATCTATTTTAAGCATGTCCTAGATGATGATGACTAGTAAGTATCTCTCTTGTAAGAGCTAGAGTTAATTGATGAGAAATGTATGAATGAAGTGAACAACCTACATGCATATTATAATTGACTCTATGACTACTAAATTCATCATGTAAAACATAAAAACTTTGAAATTGGTGATATTGCACTCAAATACAACCAAAAGAATACCACAACGAAAAAGAAGAATAAAGGCAAGTTCAAACCTAACCAAGTAGGCCCTTTCATCATTGTTGCATGTAGGAGCATATAGGATTACCACACCAGACATGGATGAAACTGATGAGCATTTGAACATTATACACCTCAAATGATACTATGTTTGAGTGATATGATGTATTGTATGTGAGGACAATTTCAAGTTTTACCATATTATCAATATTCTTCTTTATACCATACCATTATTCCATCTTATCATCCTACCATTATACCACTTTACCTATCACTTAGTCATTCCACCATTCCATTCTATTCACCAAGCATGTTTTAAATCCTATCTTATCTTAGTTAACCTTAATTCATCCATTGGTTTCAAAATTTTAGCACAAAGAATCAGACTACTTCTAGCATTTGTTTCAAGAATTCTAAATATAGGTAGTTTTTTGGAGTAGTATGACAAAATTTTGGTAGTTGCATCCTTCATTTCTTGTTCCCTTCTAATCGTGTTTGTTTATGTGAGCCTAATTATATTGATTGCTATGGAAAATTAGTGTTTCACTGATATTTATACTAATTATAACCACCTATCAAAAAATTAGTATAATTGATTTGATCAAATATATCTTAGTTATAATTGCCTATGGGAAAGCTAGGGGTGACATTTGTTTAGTGTGCCTTGACATAACAACTAGCCATTCCTATACCATATTGTGCCACCATACCAACTATGCCTATTTTATTTGAATTAGTTGTTATACTAGTTAGATTCATCTACTATAAGGTAGAACTACTATTAACTAAGGCCATTCTGGGACTATGTGGTTTGTGTTTGATTTATGTTAAGGTTAGCTTAGTTCCCCTTTTTTCCATGCTCTCATCATTTTGTGAGTAACCTAAGTCACGCTCTCGCCATTTTATGAAATTGAAATGTTTAGTGTCTCATCATTCTCTATCAATTTTAGACACCTAAAACATTCCAAAAACATTTGTAAAACCATTTATAAAAACCAAAAACATTAACCACTTCTTTACCTTAAGGATTTTTAGAACCCTCACTAAGTAATAATAAAATCACTTATCACTTAGTGATTTAATAAATTTTGGGAATATTGGTGTATTATTCCTAATTTAATTAAAGGGTATGAGTAGTAAAATAAGTAAATAAATAAACAATAATTAAGATACTAATTTAAGTAAAAAATTTTCAATTTGAAATTTTATAAAAATAGTAATAAGGAGAAGAAAACAAAACTTATTTGGAAACTAATTGATTCGACTAAGACAAAAGTTGGAATTCACTGTGCAGGACTAAGACACTATCACAAACTAAGATTTAAAATTCATTTTGTGATTAGATAGGATAATTAGAACTAGATAGTAATGAAACTAGTGCTATAATACACCTCTACTATTGTTGTCCTAAGGACCTAATCTTTTTGGGTTTTATTTGCTATGTTTGTGTGACCTTGTCTACAAAGTTTTAGCATCTAGAAGTCTGCATAACTCCATGTAGAGTAGATTATTTTTTCAAACCCTATATTATATTATGTTTTGACTAATTTTTATTAAGAGGGGGGGTTAGATTATCTAAGATGTATTGAAAGTGTTTCACACCCTGTGTGTAGGCACGTTTCCTACATACCAATACTCTGAAGAGGGATCAAGCCAAATGTAGTTTTCCCACTTGATGTGCTTTGTGAAATTATGTATATGAAGATGTATAATGTTAAACTAGATGTGTTTGAGGTGAATAGGGACTGGTGTAACTATTTAAATGAGCTTTTAAGTGTGTTGGCTAGATGTATGTAGAGAATAGGGAAGATTGCTTATATTCTTGCATGCTTGGTGATTTTTGGCAACCCTTTCCAAATGATCTTTGAATGGGATTTTATAGGGACCTATTGATCATGGATTGAATGTACTAATGTTAGGATGACAAGGATAAGGATGGGGAACCAAAATAAATTTACCTTTGGGGCTCAAAATGGACTTAGAAAATAGTACCAAAAGTAGATAGGAGTGGCACCAATATTATAGTCCTAGTGTGTCACTATTGTCTTAAGTAGATGGTACTTGGGGGATTGATTTATCATGGAAAAAGGAGTATATATTAGTTGAGATTAGGTCTAAAAGGATGTGAATGACTAGGATTTAGGGAAAATGATGCCTATGAGGGTCATGAGAGGAAACAAGAGGGGCCTATGGGTTGGGTGTCATTAGCCACACTCAAATTACCAATTTTCACATTTCATATGGCTAAATTTACCCCCTTTATTCTAATTATGTAGTAAAGCAAAATATTAGGATAAAGGAAAATTAAAAAGTGTACCTAAACTTACCTACAAGGGTGAAGCTCATAAAGTTGTGTGATGTTGGGTGTGCATAGAGAGATCATGTTGTAAAGTGCAAATTTGTAAGAAAGACAAAGATTATATCATTTCTTACTAGATACACTATATCTAAAATAAGAATATACAAAACTAGGTAAGAGAGAAAGGAAGAGAAAGGAATTAATATGCTTCACTAGGTACATAAACTAATACAAAACCTATTGTGATGTTGAGTGACATTGAGTATACTAGATGTGTGCTAAACTAAGAATAATATTGTGAATAGAGCTAAGTGTTTAATTCCTTGAAAGTGACTTGAGAATGAAAAGGTTATCCCTTTGGCTCCATCATCATTGACTAAGTGAAGATATATTATCATGCATGTGTCGATCGATGTTTGGACTATGTGTCCAATCCCTCTAAATAGGTAGCTTAATAAAAAAAGGTTATCTAGTCATTTGGCTCCATTAATGCCCTATGGAGTGAAGTTATGAACTAATATCAGTATGAAATGTATGTCATGTAAAATGTATTCTAGAACCCATGAATGTATTATGATATAAAAATTTTGGCATAGATAATTGAATGTATGCTAGAAACTAGGCCACTCTTGGCCACTCCAAAAGATGGAGATTAGGCTTGTATGAAAGTTGTTTTGAATTGGTGCACTTGGCTTGATTGAAAGCCACTCAAGAACTCAAGAACTTAGGAACTCAAGAATATAAAAGTTAGGCTTGTATGAAATCCATTTGGAAATGATGTTAACCATCTACATATAGAATAAGTCATGCAACTACTAAGAATTCTTTGGTAATACTAAACTCAAAAAGAAAAGAAAAGAAATATACCACACACATTATGCCCAATCACTAGTGTCTGAAACATGGATTCTAATCTAGAATTTATATCAAATTCAATATCTAAAATTAGAAGTGATATCCATATTTTTTTGCATGGTTTCCCCTATATCTGGATTCTCTTAGCGAAAGTGTATTGAAAGCTGCTAATTTTAAACTAGTCTAGCTATGCAAGAACTGTAGCTAAACCTACTTTTTGGCCTACTAGATAATCTAGTTGTTATATTATTTAGATAGGAGCATAAAAATTGGGTACTAGTGGTAGTAACACTTCTGTCTAAGTTGGTAAGTATTGTCTAAGGCCAAATTTGGTAACTATGATGGATTTTTTAGTGTCTACCTAGTCTATTCTGACTGGTTTGATGTCTGGTTGTTGTTTTAGGTGTGTTGAATGCTACTTTTTTTACTACTAGGATATATGATCTCTATGACAAAATCCATATTTATTTCCCCATCTTTTGAGGGTAGGAATGAAGACCCTATAATGATTTCCCTTAGAAGAAAGAGCCTTGTAAGTGTGTTATGCTTCAAAGATACAAGATATATTAATGATAATCAACAAGATATCTAGACATATACCATGATTTGTATTGAGAGATTATTAGATCAATATTGGTATGCCTAGATTGATATATTAATATAATAACATGTGCAATGTACCAAACTATAAATGAAAGTCTGGTTAGTTATTCGCTATTAGTTATTATTTGGAAGGATGGAGCAAGTTGTCTATTATGGTATCCAAGAAAGCAAGATAAATGCATGATGTGAATCATGGCATTACAAATAATGAGAAGAATACAAGAAAAAAACACACAAGTCAAGAAGCATACAAGGGTGGCCAAGGGGCCAATTAAATAAGGCACATTGACACATGTTATTCAAAGTGTAAAGAAAGCATACAAGCCATGTTCAAATGCCACATACACATAGAATTTAAATAAGCAAAATTGGCATGGAAACCATAATCATATAAAGGATTATAGGAAAAAGACATTGGAAAACATCCTTAGACATATACATAAATAAAATCAAAGGACATTAGAAAATATCTTAATGCACATACAAGAGACAAACAAGAATTGAAAAATGTAAAAATTCTAGTTACACTAAGAAAGTAAAGAAAGCATGTAAGGAACTGGAAATACAATCACATATAACTAATCAAAGCAAGAGGGAAATTATGCAAGACATGTTAGTACAAGACTAGGTATATGTTAATAAATACATAAGTGTTATCTACTAGTGAGTTTTGATAGAGTAATATGTATAACCTAGTAAGTAATGTACATCAGAATAATAACTAGAGTGTGTACTGTAGGAATGACATAACTTGGATTATGTAGTCATATATAAAATTCCCAAGTGGGTATATGTATCAATTTTTGTCATGATGTATAAGTAGGATGCCCCATAAATGGGTTGAGTGAAGAAATTAAAGAGTTAGATGTCAGTGTACAAACTCAAATAAAATCAAGTGAAGCATTGTAATGTAGATAAATTGACAAAATATAGTATATAATAGTAAATGTAAGTCTAGCATTATAGTATAAATGCAAAGCATGGATAATGCATATAATCAAAATATTTTTGGTGTTTTGGATTTATTTACAAGTTTTCTTAGTTTGAAATATTTTAATGTTTTTGAATTTTGATATATTTGAACTATGTACAATCAATCATAGGAAGACTATGTACAACAAATATTGAGAAATTGTGTACAAGTAAATTGAAATAAATCTATATATAATCATATTAATAAAAAAAATATGTACATAATAACAACAAAGACTAGGCTAAAGAGGGTAAAGGGTCTAAGGATAGAGCTCACTGGGGATGAATATGGAGGAAGGGATCATAACCATCATCAAATTCCTCAAGGTCATCATCATAAGTATCATCATATGTTGTAGAAGTTGTGTACATGGTGTCATCCTACCAAAGGTGATCTGAAGGTTGATCTAGTGGTGGAGATGTTGATTCTTCTTTGGGACATTTATCTCTAGTAGTATATTGCTTCAATGGAAGTAGAAAATTTGGTGTTGGTGGTGTTGTAATATTAATAATACCCTAAAACTGTATTTTATCCAATCTCTATAGTAAAGTTATACATGAGTTTGTATCATGGTCTGTGATCTTGTCAAATAGAAAAAATGAGAGACTATCCTATTGTGATAATCTACTTATAGATCTATGTCATACTATAGGTAATGTGATTAATCCATGATCTAGTAACATCTATAACATAATCGGTGGTTGATGTTGTGTGATACATGCTTGAATCTAAATGACTAGATCTATATTTATAGAGGTAACCATGTGAACTATATATTCCAAGTGATCTATTTGTGGCCATGAATTTAGAGTATATCTTAAGATTGTAGTTTGATATATTAAGAGTGATGTAGGATGTCTAATGAGATATCTAGATTCATCTCAATACTCTCTTAGGCCAATTGGTGTAAAGATCAACCCATATAAATAGTCATATATGATTTTGGGTATTGCATCATCATCCAAAGATGCTTAGGAATCTGTATCAATATCATTTACATATGGTAACTAAAAATTTACCACAAGGGGTAACTATGATATGGGGTCTCATCAACTATAGTAGTAGAAGATATTGGTGTTGTGAGAGTATCTGTAATTGATGGAGTGACTATATCTATAGAATCAACTGGTACTACTAGAACTACTGGTGGTGAATGTATAATTTTAATAGGTGAAGGAATCATGATTGATGGAGTAGCTAGAATGGTTGAAGCTACTATGAATGGTTAAATATTTAGAGCTAAGGCCACAACTATAAGGGGGATCTGACATCACAAATGTAAGTGGAAGAGTGAAAGAAGTGTTAGTCTCTCCAACCTCATATGTATGTATTTAATCAAGATAAATGCAATGAGTTAGTGGCTAAATTATGATATGAGGTGTCTAATCTAGCAAAATAGTCAAATATGACTCTTTATTTTGATAATATCTAAATGGTTTGTTATCTTTTGGACATGTGTATAGGTATCCCTCATGGAGAAACTTAACACATCAATGAAGAGTAGAAGGAGCTTCCACCATAATGTATATCCAAGTTCATCTGAGTAAAATATTATAATGAAGAGGATATGACATAACATAGAACTATGTAGAGAGGGTTTTGGGTCCTACCATGATATCCAAAGCAATGGTACCCAATGTCTATCATGGTATATCATCAAATCCTTGAATGTTCTTATATTATTTTTTCATCGATATCATGTCTATGCCTATTGTCTGTAAGAATGTAATATTACATATATTAAGTCTAGAACCACTATTAACTAGAACTCTCTTAACTATGCTAGTTTTGACTTGAGCTTATATGAATAGAGGTAAATTTTGATCAATTACTTTCTGAAATGGCATGTTATCATGATCAGAAGTGATAGCATATTTTATAGTTTTTAGTGTGTTAGCCACTGATGAAAAATAAGAAGGCTCAAAGTCAATGGGCATAAAATTCTGAGTGCCTAATAGAGAATGTCTTTGAATGTACTAGATTTCTAAATTAGTTCTAACATGTAAATATTAGTTGGTGTGTTTCTTAATTGATCAGCAATATCATATGCCTTGTGCATACCTACTTGTGCTAGTGGGTTGGGCCTAGGACAAGAAGAAATGGGAGGGTGGTGGGGATCCTAATTAGGTGGAGGAGGCGTGGTAGAACATCAATTAACCCCTATAACCACATTATCTACTATCTGTATAGGACTAGTAAGAGTTGTAGGAGGAGAGCAAAGATATTTTATAGTTGAGGTGGTGGAGGGACAAAGGGTGTCAATTGGGCTCTTTGGAAATGGGTAGTGACCTGAGGATGGATAAGATGGACCATGCAAAATAACTCAACATGGAATAGAGGCTCCAAGGGAGGTGATGAAAAACATATATTAACATGTTTGATAGTAAATTTCTTAACATCATCCATTTAATGAAAAATAATCATGAAATGTAAAGAATGAAGCTTTGTACTAACATACGATAGACTTTGTCATTCATGTACATGATAGGAACCATTATGGTCTCTTTATTATTTATAATAAATGTAAGAAAAAATTATAAATAAGTGAGATCCATTTTTTAAATCTAATTTTAAAATGTAAGATGATATCTCAAAATTAGTAGGACCGAGTGTATGGAACTAGGGTTTGAAAGATAAATATTTTGAAAATTTACTATGAAAGTTTGAAATTTTAAGTGAATTTATGAGTTATATAATCAAGTAAAAAATTAGAAATTTATTGGAAAATTTGTGATTTAATAGGACCTAGTGTATGCAACTAGGGTTTTGGAAAACAAATGTTTTTGAAAATTACTATTGAATTTTTAAATTTGAATAGATTTTTTGATTTTTATATGTTATTAAAAAATTAAGAAAATATTGGAAAATTATTGGAAAAATATTAAGACCCAATATGGGCAACTGCAGTTTTAAAGAAAACTATTTTAAAATTACTATAAAATTTTAAAATTTAATGATAATTTATGATTTTATTGTGCAAGTGAAAAATCAAAAAAATAGATGAAAAAGTAGTAGGAAAATTTCCCTAGGGTTTCTAGGGTTTTTATGTGAAAACAAAGTAAGTTGGGTTCACCAAATGATTTAACAAGTTTGGGAATATTGGTGTATTATTCCTAGTTTAGTTAAAGGGTCTAAGTAATAAAATCAATAAATAAATAGACAATAATTAAGTTACTAATTTGTGTAAATTAATTAAAATTTGAACTTTTCTAAAAATAATAATAAGGAGAAGAAAACAAAACTTGGATGGAATTTGATTGATCTAATTGAGATAGAGGCTAGAACTCACTATGCAAGACTAAGACATTGTCACAAACTGAGATATAAACTTCATTTTGTGATTGGATACGAGTAATAGAATTGAATAGTAGTGGCACTATCACTATAGTACACCTCTACCTCTATTGTTTTGAGCTTCTAAGCTTTCTGGGTTTTATTCACTATGTTCATGTGACCCTATTTACAAAGTTTCAATAGATAAAAGTCTATACAGCTTATTTTAGAGTAGATTATTTATTAAAACCCTATATTCCATTATGCTTTGACCAATTTTTAGAAAATGGGGGGTTTAGAATGTGTAAGTTGTACTGAACATGATTCACACCACATGTGTGGGCACATTGCCTATATACCAATACTCTAAAGAGGGATCAAGCCATATGTAGTTCTCAGACTTGATGTGCTTTGTGAAAATATGTATATGAAGATACAAAATGCTAAACTATATGTGCTTGAGGTATCTAGTGACTGGTGTAAGAATTTGGATGAGCTTGTAAGTGTGTTGGTTGGTTATATGCATAGAATAAGGAATATTTCTTGACTATTCTTACTTGTATTCTTGTTTGCTTAGTGATTTCTTCCAACCCTTTTCAAATTATATTTGAATGGCCTTTTACAAGGATCTATTGGTCATGGGTTTAATTTACTCATGTTAAATTGACAAAGATAAGGATGGGGAACTAGAAAAAATTAACAATTGGGGCTAGAAATGGACTTAGACAACAACACCAAAAGTAGATAAGAGTGGCATTGATACTATATTCCTAGTGTGGTGCTATTATCTGGATAAAATGGTACCTAGGGGGATTGATTTGTCATGGAAGGAGGAGTCAAGCTCAGTTGGGATCAGATCTAGAAGGTTATGGATGACTAAGAATTAGTGGAAATGATGCATATGACGGTCATGAGAGCAAGCAAGAGGAACCTATGGGTTGGGTGTCATTAGCCACACTCAAATTACCAATTTTCACATTTTATATTACTAAACTTAGTCTCCCCATAATTTTTGGCATTTTTATCCCATGCACTTGTTGTTTTTCAAGACTATTCATATTATTGTATCATATCAAACATGTCTTTAGATCATCATCATTTTATTCTCATTTCCTTGAAGAACTACATTTGGCCTAATGTTTTTGTTGGATATATCATCCACATAACTATGTAGGTGGCATCCATTTGCCTAGTAAATATGGAGAAATCTCATCCACCCCTTCTTTTTCCTCTCTTCCCCCATCATATTAGTTTATTAATTTGTCACCTATTTTCTAGGGGAATAATTCATTACATTGTTTGTATCATGTTGTTTGTACTAACATTGGGACTAGCTATTGTTTATTTATTTCTTTATTTATTTGTTGTTTGTGTTCCTATTTGTTTGCTTTAAATACTATTTCCTTTATTCAAGTCTATGTACATTCATTAAGTTATTCCTTGTGCCCTTATTCTTGAATCCATCCATATTCATAAATCAACATTATCATCATGGTTTTTATCATTGGTTCATTTTTTTATTTTGAGTATTGGATTGGGAGTCAATCCTTATGTATATTTCAGCCAAGTCCTCATGATTTTATATCATGATGCCTATCATTAAGTGTTATATCAAAAATTAGCTTCGAGAGGTCTATACCATCAATAACACTATCAAAATATCCTTGACACCAAGAATAGTAACAATCCCAATCATATCCCACATAGATTAATTAAACAACAAAATAATTTCAACCTTTGTTAGTTTGGATGAGCATTTCCCTACTAGTAAGTTATCCCAATTCATATTTATCCTCTGTATAAAGATGTCATCATCATATTTTCAATCATCAGTTATCAATAATGTTTTCCATAATCAGGGTCTAATGATTATAACCACCTATGGGAAAATCATTTCACATTATCCCACCTACATTCTTATTGATTCTAACTACCTTTGGGAAAATTATTATGTTATTACCAATCCTAATCATTTACATTATTTTTCCCACATCAAGCATGTTGTTATCCTATTTGTCTATCCTAACTAGGATAGTTCCATCTTCTCAATGATTATATCCACCTTTAGATAAATCATTGTATTAGCATATTGCATTACCATAATCAAGGTACAATGCTTATAACCAACTTAGGCAAACCATTGTACACCATTCCAATTGCATACTCAATGATTCTACCTAACTTTAGGAAAATAATTGTTTTCTCACCCCACCATCTTCATTTTTTTGGTTCCTTCATCTCACTTCTTTTTTTTGAAGGATTGTTTGCTACTTCTTTTAACAACCACTTCATCAAGGGGGTACCCTACAGTTCATCCATCACCATTAAATTCATAATAACACATCAAAAATTTATTCTTTGTGAAGATGTTACTATGCTTAAAACTTATAATGCCTTCTAAAAAAGGGGAAAATTGTAGACACATAAAATTAGCCACCGATGGCTTCATACCTAACTTTAGACCAATTCTTTCCAGCCATTGAATACATATCCTAAGAATTTATAAATGTCTCAAAATTAGCTTCATAACCATGTAATAAATCAACTTGGCCAACAAATCAATTAAATAAGGAAAATGCAAATCATTTAAATTAAAATCTTGAAACAAATGACCAAGTGCCTAAATGGGATTAATTAAACTACAAATATTGATCAAAGCCTAACTAAATTCATCCTTGAGTAAATGAACTAATAAATCAATTATCAAAAATAAAAATTCAAATATCAAATAATATCTTGGAAGTTAATCATCTCCCTTGTGAGTTATCACAAATGGAAAATATCTCAAATCACACCTATCCAAACCTAATCATGACCATTTTGACACATTTCAAATTAAACTAAGGTTAATAAACTCAACCAAGGTAAATATTTAACCCATTATAAGTTGATTTCAAGCCTACAAATACAAGCATATATATATTGAATTAGAGAGCTCAATCAAAGTAATGTTATAAAACAAGATTTCATTCATGAAGCAAATGCATAAATTTATAATTCCAAAATTGAGAAAAGTCATTGAATCATCAAGCCAAGCCAAGCATTGAACATGGTGCTAAGAGGAGATGAAGGTAGCCACACTCCATTGATGAAGATCTCTTGAGCACAATATGAGAAAGCCTATCAAACAAACCTCTTGGATCATTCAAAGAAGGTAAGAATATATGTTTTCCTAGATTTTTTTTGAGATTTTGTCTTTTGTTGTTTGTTAATTATGCTTCCCTCTTTGATCTAGGCAAGGTATTGTCTTCTTGTTAGTGTGCTAGTTTTCATTTTGGGTCATTTTGAGTTGATTTCATTTTGAAGTAATAAATGATCTAACAACCCTCCTTATATTCCTTGATCATAATAGGTTTCCAAGATCTTAGAACAATTTTTTAAAGGTTAGAGGTCTCAAGAAGGACTATAGGCTTGAAAATGTTTCTTAAAGAAAGAAATATGAAATTTATAGACCTAAAATATATATAACACAAGGTTTATAATCTCCCTTTAAGAGCACCATTAGGTTCGTCAAATAAGATTCATTATTGAGAAGAAGAGAATTCTAGGTTTTAATGATATAAGGACTATAAGCAATTTTTGAAAGGTTTAAAGATGAAAAATCATAAGACCTACAAATAATGTATTCAAGAATTTTATGATCTCAAAAACACTTATAAGTATGTTGAAGGGTTTTAATGTGGTGAAAATTAATATAGGGAGGTTTTCAAGCATACATAATCATGTAAATAGTTCTTCAAGGATTTAAAGAAGTTAATTTCAGTTTAATGAATGGTTCAAGTTGTTTAAGAGAGTGAACAAAGCATTAAATCATTGGAAACATGTTCATTATGAAGTGAAACCTACTTAAAGTGGTAGAGAGTAGATTTCAGCTCTTATAATTGCATGGGTGAGTCTTATTAACATCCTATAATGGATTTTATGGTACTTAAGACAAGTTAGACATGGTAGTGAGGTTTTTTCTCATAGCCAAATTTCTATTAAGAGACCAAAACATGGTTTGTGGGAGGTATATCTTATGAATTTATACCTCAATTGATGAACCATATATGAAGTGCATTTATAAGGTAATTTTAACACTATAATGGCCACCGCCACTCTCTATTAGGCCTTGAGACCAAAAGTTGTAGTTGATCAGATGCATGCCTTAAGAGAAGATTCTCATCCTTAAGTGGTAAATTTGAGAAAACTTATGTTTCATATTATAGGAGAATCATGAAGGGTAGAGATGAGTTATAAGTTCCAAAAAGTTTCATTATAGAGTCCTTTTATCACCCCATAAGGATTATGTGTCACTTACAGTGATTGAGACATGGCAATGATTTTTATCTCATAGCTAAATGTCTCTTAAGAGACCAAAAAGTAATATGTGAGACAATTATCTTTTGAATCATTTCCCAAACTGACAAAATATCTATGTAAATGCATTTGATTGGGTATTTAAACACTATAATGGAAACCCTCTAGTCTCTATTATGCCCTAGAACTAAAATCTATAATTGGCCAAATGTATCCCTTAATAGAAGCTTCTTTTCCATGAGTGGGAAAATTGAGTGAAATTCTATCATGTGTTATAATAAAATTATGATAGGTAGAGAGTAGATGTAAGTGCCTAAAATTAAATGTAAAATTTTTCTTATCAATCCTAGATGATTTTTTGGTACTTGAGATGAGTGAGACATGGTAATGAGTTTTATCACATTGCTAAATCTCTCTTAAGAGACCAAAAATTGGTTACTAAGAGGTGTGTTTTGTAACTCATTATCCCAATTGATTAATCATCTATGCATACATGTCTAGATTGCTATATAAACACTAGAATGGTCACCCTCTTGTCTCTATCAGGCCTCCAAGTTGAAATTTATAGGATTTTGGAGGCATACTTGATAATATTTTCATTCTTGATTAGGAAATGGAGTGAACATATGCCACACATTGAAAGAGAATCATGAGGGGTAGAGAGGATCTAGAAGAACTTATAATTTAATGGGAGAGTGCTATAATCACCCCTTAAAGGATTCCATGGCACTCCAAATTACTATAGGTTTGTCAATGATATCTATAAGGTAACCAAGGATGTTGATGAGGAGTCATGTTTGTTAGATTGACAATGACAAAGTGTGATTCAATGCGCTTTAGTGTTTCTGCTTGGTTCTTTAGTGTTTGACTTGGATAGGTAATTGATAGATGATATTGATGGTATAGACATGTTTCAAATACCTTATGGGGTGTTATGAATACTTATATTGCCTATGGAAGTGAAATGAATTCATCATAGTAGTGATATGAAGGCCTAAGTTTAATTAGTCATCTTGATAGGCAAGGTTGAGTGAGTAGATTGATAGTTTAGAGAGTATATGGCACATGTACAAGTCTTTAAGGACAAAAAAATAAGTTTTGAGGCATCCTTAGATTTCTTGGTGAAGTTATGGTGTGTTATTTGATCATTTGGAAGGAGAAACATGCATATTATATCTTAAGAGAACCCAAACCATCACTGCACATCATGAATATTTTAGTGATCCAAGAAGTTTTTGTATTTATTACAAGTACTCAAAAATTCAATAGTGGTCAAAGGTTTTCATGGAGATGTTGTCTATAGTACCAAGAAGGTACATTGAAGGTTTGGAGTCTTGAAATTTTGTTTATCTCAAGATATAAATATTTAAAGTTGATCTTGTAGACTATGATGGACTAGAAACCATCAAGTTTAACTAAGTTGAAATCTAGGGTCAAATAGTCTAGACAGATCTAATGGTGAGCATTTAATCATATGATGAATATATATGGTGAACATGTAACCTATAAAAAATAGATAAATGGTGAGTACATGATCATGTAGTTATGATCTAATGGAGTGTGTTAATTCAATAATTTAACATTGCATGCCGAGATACCAAGTGGTGTAAGCACATTAACTAAATGGTATAGGGTGTGCAAAAGGCATATTGAGCTGCCAAGTATCATAATCATAGGAGCTTGGGTCAAAGATCAATAATGAAAATTACAAGATAAATACAAAGAAAATTCCAAGGATATTTATGGTGCATATTTGTTTAAAGTTTCCAAGTATCATGAGATAAGGTCAAAGTGTCTTATGTTTAACATTAACACAATGATCGTTGGAATTTGAATATTTGAATTAACAAAGAAATAACCAATCTATAGTATTTAAGCTATATCTTTTGATCCAGGATGAATTTCAAATAAAATTTTTAGAGGAATTCATGTTTCATCTAGATAATCTAATTAAAAGTTGTTAATATTTGTACAATCAAAGATATTGAGATACAAAGTTGACTATGTGTTTGACAATGTTATGTAAGTGGCCTAAGAAGGATAATTGAGTTGTTATTGATAGTGTTTTGATGTTTCAAGATTAAATAACTATTTTATACTCTATGAAGATTATTTTTGTGGATTTTAGAGTTTTGAAAAATCAATATTCAATATGAACAAAGGCTTAGAAGTTGAATGTGTTTGTTGAATGCACTGGCAGTTTGAGTGACCATATTGTAAGGTTGAGTTGAATGTGTTATAAGAAAAATTGAAGAAGAAATTCAGTATGGAAATGTTTTATAAGTATCAAGGGATTATAATAAGGCATTGGTTTTCATTATATTTTCATGAGCAGATATAAAGAGTCAAAATAGGTTGATTGTATTTTGACTTTGTGTGAATAGTCTAAGTTGTCATTTTGAGAGAGTCGATTGAGTGATTAGAGCCTGCGTTGATGTGTCTAAATCACATGGAGGTGTATCTAAGGTATTAGATGGTTTAACCATGTGATCTAATCATATTTGTATATTAAATATTTGAGTAGTTGCTTCATAATTTTGAGACTATTTTCTATGTATGAAAGCCTAAAGAGCAAAGAGACTTAATTGGTAGGTTCAAGGCATGAGTTGGTGTTCTAGGTGGCATGGAATAATGTGGAAGAAAGCAAGGGGATATTGGAAATATTTTTTATGTGTTCAAATAATTGGTAAATTATGAATTTGGTCCATGTATTCTGACATATAATGTGTGTCTGAAGGCCTAATTGTTTTAGGTCTCACCAAGACTTAATGGCAGTTTAAGGATATTTTGGTAATGGCTAACCTATGATAATGTATTTTAGCCATGTATTAGAATGATATAAATATTTATTTTTAATGAAATCCTTAATAAAAACCAAAAAGATAATATTCATGAAGACTCTATAAAGAGTGAAAGCAAAAGTGATGGTTTTTAGACTTGAGTGAATAGAGTTGAGCAGTTGTGTAAGTGAGGAGTAGAGTGAAAGATATAACCTTTGAAATAGAAGGTATAGGTAATTTAAGACAAACATAGAGTGAATAGGATTATTAATTATTGTCTAATCAATGTGATGAAGTTAAATACATAGGTTATTGGACCTAATGAGCCTAGAAGAGGGAGATTGAGCAAGTAAACCCTAGAGGCTTATTTCATGAGTGTGCTTATTATATGTATTGAAGATTAAAAGAGCTTTAGGATTGTGTACGTGACATATAGGTCATGATTATGATGATTTGATATATTTTTTTATAGGTTTTTTGATAGTGTATGTGTTAAGAAGTGAAGAGTGATCTAGAAGGGTGTTTTGGGTGCATTGATTGTGTGTGCAAGTTTGTGAAAGTTTAAAGAAGAAAGAGAACATATAAAATAAGTAATTCATCAAGTGTAAAATATATTATATCATAATTGGAGATTAGATTAAGGTAGCTAGGTTGGTGCTTATTTGCCTAGGGTTTTGGTTCCTCCTTGTGGGTTGGGTGTCTCACTAAACTAAGGGATGGGTGTACCTTGATCAGTTGGTGTTGGTATAAATGTTGGATCTTGTTTTATAGTATTTTAGTCCATTTTTTAGGGTTTAGTGTGTTTTATTCACTAAGAGGATTTCCCACATATATGATGTGTTCATGTGATGTATGTTCTTTTGTATATTTTAGATGTATTTACTTTCTTATTTATGTTGTTTGATCAAGTTGATGTATGATAAATAGTTAAGAATTGGGAATTGAATTGGATTATCTTTCATCACTAAATCACCCCCATCTTAGTGATTATACCTCTAATAATTAGTATCATATCAGGACCTTTTACATAATTTTGACCACTTAAAGGCGATCCAAGGTATAATATGTATGAAAATATCATCAAGTCTGATGAAGAATTTTATCGAGAAGCTAAGTTCATGAGTGTACTTGGTGAAATAAAGGATAAAAAGAAGAGGAATCATAAAATAAGGAATATGATCAAAGTTCTTTAAGTTCAATTCAAATCTCTTGAGGAGAGTTTGTTAGGAAAATCTATGAAAGAGGAAAAGAAGAATCAATAAACGATCAAGTCTATAGAAGAACAAACATGTAGATTGAAAGATGACATGAGAAAAAGGGATAAGGAGGATAAGAAGACCATAAAATATCTTATAATTGAATTAGAGGCTTTAATTTTAGGAATGATGGCTAAAGTAGATGAATGTGTTTAATTGAAGGCTAATATTATTTCCCTTAAGAATGAGAATGAAAAGGTCATAATCAATATAGGCAATCTTGAATAAGAACAAAAGAAATTAGAATAATAAAAAGTGTGTCATAGCATGAAATATAATAAGTCACATCAGGTCAAGATCAAAATTAAGAAACCAATCAGACAACCAAATGTTTCATGATATGGAAAATATTTTATGGGCCATTATTTTGTTTATCATCTTATTGGTCATAGGGCAAATGAATGTGTAAGTAGAAGCAATAAATCAAAGGTAGATCACTACTATATTCAAAAAAAAGGTATGGAAGACATTATTTTCTATAGTTGTCAAATATTTCATCACATTTCTAGGTTCTACAAGCAATTACCATCAAGTCAAGATAAGTTTAATCAGGATCCTAGAGTGTAAGAAATAATAAAAGCTAGATAGATCAATGTAATGAGATATTCATCCTAGGGTATTTATTATGCATGCAATCAATTTGGCCACATTTATAGAGAATGTAAGAGAAGATGAAATCAATGAAATAAAAATCATAATCATCATCAAGCAAAAGGTATGAATGATCTTGTTTATTTGTTTTAGATGACATATAGTTGGTCACATTACTAGGTGTTGAAAGAACATGTTGAATGAGTTCTGAAAGAAAAATAAGATGTATGGAGCCCCTAGTGTGTAAGTAAGAGGTCACAAATGGTTATGGAAACCTAAGCCTATTAGGAGAGATAAATCTAAGACCAAAGCTGGTTTGTTTTCCATGATAGACATGAAATAAAGTCAAGAGTTTCTATTGCCTACATTTTTGACAAGTCTGAAGCAAAGAATGAAATCAAATATCCATTCAAAGTCAATTTGATGATGAGGAAATATTGTAATTCAAATGAGAGTATGGAGATATGAGAGTCTCCTAAGTTTTGGGACTTTTAGTCTCACTATGATAAAGGGTTGTCTCTTTAAGCTTCAAGGAGATACTTTATAGAAAGGGGAAGCATGGTTCATACTTTTTGGGTCTTGGCTAGTGTTTCATGATAATAAATTCATGTAGGTGAGTTGACATATCTATTTGAGGGATGAAAAATAAGGTACAATTGTGTGTTCCTTTATGTTGATTTAGTTCATAAGGATTCATGTTATGATATGCAAGAGGTAGTCCTTGGTGTAAAGATAGAAGTCTTTCAGGGATAAGATTGTGAATATGAGTTTTAGTAGAAGAAAGGTATGGATATAAATAGATTTCATCTATAGTTGGTCTCTTGAGGTATCTTGATCTGGTGTAATGCCTTGAAAGCACATGGGAGCTTGGTTTTAGGTGAGTCTATCTACACTATGTTTTTTCTTGTTATTTAGATTAGTAGGGTGGTGACTCTTGAGAGAGGACCTATGGACCCTAGAAGTTCATAGATTGGTATTGATTTAGGGAGAGATAACTCAAGTGTCTTGAGTGTGGTATGATGTTTTGACATGTTTCTTGTGAGCATGATGTGTCAAGGAGTAGATTTGGGTTGTATGTTTTGACATGATATAAGGGGGATCATTTGTGAGATGCTTCAGTTCAATAAGCTTGTATTATTTGGTATGATTCATTAGCTCATGTGGAGCATCTTGACTAAAGGTGTGAAATCAAGGATGATGAGTTGTCATGATATTCTATTGCATAGAAAGACTAAAGACTAGATTTTTATGGAGTGTGAAGAAAATTAGAACAAGTGTAATCCATGAGGTTTCATGTATTTGTTTGGTCAAAAGACTCAGTTATGGTCATTTATTGAGTTTGACCATCTTTTTAGTGCTCACTACCTACTGAGTGTCAATCCTACAAATTTGATTATTTTTGGGTCTTGGAAGAAAAAAGAGAGTTGAGATTAGCTGAGTTTATTTTTTCAAATGGGATGAAATGGATAGGTGATGTTAGAATGAGGTCATGATTAGTCTCTAATGTTTTGGCATGTTGACTATTGTATGTGCAAGGTCTAGAGGCTAGGTATGGAGATTTCCAAGTGTCATTTAAATAATTTCAAGTTTTTAAGATATCTTAATGGGATATAAATGTGTGTTGACCTCATTCAAGTGTGTTCTAGTTGATTTCATGTTTTAAAAGTCTTTTTTTGTAATTAGAGAATTTTGTTTTCTCTCAGGTTTCCCAATTTGTGATTAAGGGTACATAAGTCAAAAACCATAGTATAGGTATTATGGGTTCCCAAAAGTGTCTAAGATAAAAAATTTGTTCTATAAGTGTGCATTGGTTACCAACAAGCTGGAATAAGTTTCAAGTGATGGCATTGATTGGAAGATAGTATGTTGACTATATTTGTTTTACAAACTTTATGTTTTGGCCATTATTGGAAAAGTGGTTTGCATAATGAGATGATTTCTAATACTATTAATCAATTGAAATGGCCAATTTGGTGCTTAAAATCTCCTTCATAGTCTTTTGTAAGTTCATGGTTGGTTCCATAGAGGAGGATTTGTACAAATGGAGGGCTAATTGGCTAGTGGGCTTGTGAAGGAAGTATATTATAGAGGAAGAGATGAGTGTTTATTTTTTGTAATAAATGAGGGGGAATATGATAATGATTCATATATGGAATTTCAAGTAATTAGGGTATGTATAAAACAAGTTAAATTTGTTGCAATGTTCAGGTAGGGCCACAAGGCCTCTAAGTAAGGCTAGTATGAATAAGTAGACTTTTTGGTGTTTTTCTCCAAAAGACTAAGGTTTTAAAAGGGTGACTAAGCTTAGGTGACTTATGGGAATTCCATATTTATGTTTTCAAGGTAACTTCATGTAGTTTCTAATGTTCATGTATATTTTATCTTCACTAAAGCTATGTATGATCAAAGATGAGTGTAGTCATGGAGCATGTTTGAGAAGATCAAGGTAAGAAGAGGTATGCATAATGTTAGATGGAGTTTGTATCATCTTTCAGAGGTTTTAATTTCCTTTTATTTATCCTTAAAGTCTTTTTAGGTCTGTAGGATTAGGAGTTGAGCCCACTTTGCCATTATATTGAAGGGGGAGAAAGTGATTGAAGAAGGAGACAAAGCCTGATCATAAGCTTTTTATTGGTGTTTTACAAAAATGACAAAGGGGGGGATTATTATAGGTTTTTCAATGATGTCTCCAAGGTAACCAAGGATGTTGATGAGGTGTCATTTGTGTTAGATTGATAATGACAAAGTGTTCTTCAATAAGCTTTAGTGTTCATGTTATTGATGTTATGATAGAGTTTTTGTAGTTTTTATGATTATGTATATGTTAAGAAGCTAAGAGTGATCCAAAAGGGTTTTTTGGATACATTGATTGTGTGTGTAAGTTTATGAGAGTGTAAAGAGGAAAGAGAGAAAGTTAAAAAATTCCATTATCAAGTGTAAAAGACATCAAATCAGATGTGGAGATTAGATCAAGGTAGATGGGTTGGTGCTTAGTTGCCTAAGGGGTTGTATCCTCCTTGTGGGATGGGTGTTCCTTGATCAGTTGGTGTTGGTATAAATGTTGGATTTTATTTTATGAGATTGTAGTCCATCATGCAGGGTTTAGTTGGTTTTATCCCCCAAGAGGTTTTCCCACATATATGATGTTTTCATGTGATGTATGATTTTAACTATGCTTTGGATGTATGTGATTTCATCCTAGATCACTGATTCACCCCCCTTATTATTGTACCTCTAACAAGGATGGTTGAGACATCATAACAAGTTCTCTCTCATATCCAAATGCATCTTAAGAGACCAAAAATTGGTTAGTGAGAGGCATATAATGTGATTATTTATCCCAATTGACAAATTGTTTATGCAGATGCATTTATATGGGAATACAAATTCTAGAATATTCACTCTCTTCTATCCATCAATACTTTATACTTAAAGTTGTAGTTGGCTAGACACATCCCTTAACAGAATCTTCTCATCCCTAAATGGTAAAATAGAGTGAATTTACGTCACATATTGTAATAGAACTGTAAGGGGTAGAGAGAAGCTAATAGATCCTATAGTTACATAGAGGAGTATTTTTAACATACCTTAGATGTTTATGTGACACTCAATATGAGAAAAACATGGTAGTAAGTTTTCTCTTACATCCAAATGTCTCTTAAGAGACTATAAGTTGGTATGTTGGAAGCATATCTCATGACTTGTTAGCCCAATCGATGAACCATCTATATATATATATATATATATATATATATATATATATATATATATATATATATATATATATGGGTGTGTAAATTGGTAAATGTTCAACCTCTACTCTTCATCAGGCCCTAGGAATGAAAGTTGCATTTGGTTGGATACATCCCTTAAGAGAAGATTCTCATCCCTGAGAGGTAAAACAAATTGAACTTGCACAACACATTATAGGAGAACCATGAGGGGTAGGGAGGATATGTTATCTCTTATAGTTTCATATGAGATTATTCATAACATCCCATGGACAATTACATGGTAGTTAAGAAGAGTAAGACATGGTAGTGAGTTATTCATCATAGCCAAATATCTCTTAAGAGACCAATTGTTGGCATGTAGAAGGCATATATTGTGACTTGTTAGCCCAACATAAAAATCATATATGTTTACATGTATAAATTGGTTTTTTAACAATATAATTTCCACTCTCAAATCTTCATATAGCCCCAATACTAGAAGTTACAGTTGGCCAGATGCATCCCTTAAGAGAACCTTTTTGTCATTGAGTGGTAAAAATTAGTGACTTTTGTCACACATTCCAAGAGAACTATGAGGGGTAGATAGGATCCTTAAGCACATATACTTACATATATGAGTCCTATTATCACCCAAAATATGATTACATGGAACTTAAGATGAGTGATACATGGAAAAAAAATTTCTCTCATAGCCAAATATCTCTTACAAGACCAACAGTTGGTTAGTTGGAGGCATATCTTTTAAATCACTAGCCCAATTGAAAAAACATCTTTGATGACATGTTAAAATGGTAATATAGACATTTTAATGGTTACCTTACACTCGTCATTAGTCCCTCAAGTTGAAAGTTACATTTTTTTTGTAGGCCTCCCTATATAGGAGCTTCTCATCCTTCAGCATGAAAATAGACTAAACTTCTACCATGCATTATAGGAGAATAATCAAGGTTAAAGACTAGATGTAAATGCATAAATTTGAATGGGAGATTAATATAATCAACCCCTAAATTATTCTATGTAAATTTGGATGAGTGAAACATGGCACTAAGTTTTCTCTCATAGCTAAATGTCTCTTAATAGATCAAAAGTATTCAATGGGAGGCATATCTTTTAAATCGCTAGCACAATCAACAAAATATATTAACTAATGCATCTATATGTGTGTATAAATTCTATAATTACCACCTTTAACTAATTATGAAGACCGTAGATTTAAATTTTTAGTCTTTTGAGGCATCCTTGAAGATAAACTTATCATCCTTGAGTAGGAAAATAGACCAAACTTACACCATGTATTACGGGAGAACCATGAGGGGTAAAAAGGATATGTAAGTACCTAAAATTTCGTGGGAGAGTCTTATAAGCACCCCAAATAGGATTAAATGTCATTAATTTTTAATGGGATAAGAAAATAAGTTTTCTTTCATATCCAAATGTATTTTAAGGGACCAAAATCTGGTCAATGAGAGATGTATCTTTTGACTAGCTATCCCAATCAATGAACTATGTCTATCAATGTATCCAGATAGGTGTATAAACAATGTAATGGTTAGAATACACTCTCAATCAATCTCTTAGGTTGAAATTTTTTGTTGGTTAGATGCATTCCTTTGGAGAAGTTTCTTGTCTTTGAGTGGGAAAATTGAATGAACTTCTACCATGTATTATAAGAGAACTGTGAGGGTTAGTGATGAGTTGTAAGTATGTACAATTGAAAAGACAAGTCCTCTTAGCAACCCTAATATTATTCCATGGAATTTTGGATGAGTGAGATATGAAAATTAATTTTCTCTCATATGTAAGTGTATCTTAAGAGACCAAAAACTTATCAATGGGAGGCTTATCTTTTGACTTACGAGCCCAATTGATGAACTAAATTTGTCAATACATCTAGATGGGAATATAAACACTAAAATTTTCACCTTATTATCATTATTATTCCATGTGGTTTAATTTTATAGTAATTTAGAGGCATACCTAAAGATAATCTTCTTATCCTTGAGTAATAAAATAGACTGAACATCGATTGTGCATTGTAGTAGAACTATGATGGTTAGACATGAACCATTAGTTCATATAGTTGCATGTGATAGTCATTTAAGCATCCCTAGGAGGACTCATGCCACTCAAGATAAGTGAGACATAGAAATAATTTCTCTCTCATAGTTAAATGTATCTTAAGATATCAAAATTTGGTTAGTGAAAGATATATGTTTTGATTCGTTAGTCCAATCAATGAACCACCTTCATTGATGTGTCTATAATGGAATATAAACAAGGTAATGGTAACCCTCCACTCTCTATTAGGACATGAGGATGAAATTTATAGTCACTTATAGGCATTCATGAATAAAATCTTCTCATCCATAATCTATAAAATGGATTAAACTTATGCTATATGTTTTAGGAGAACCATGAGGGGTAGAGGTGAGTTGTTAATGCCTCAAATTGTATGAGATAGTCATATAAGCACTCAATATAGGATTCTATGACATGAAATATGAGTGAGACATTGCAAAAAAAATTCCCTTGCAACCAAATGTTTCTTAAGAAACCAAAAGTTGGTCAGTGGGAGTCGTATCTTTTGACTCGATATCCTAATTAACAAACTACCTTTGATGACACATTATTATGCATAGAGACAAACCTTCAACTCCTATAATTATATGGGAAAGTCCTATAAGTTTCCCCCAAGATTATCTACCACTCAAGATGATGAATAAAAGTGTCAACTCAACATGTATTATTTTTTAGGCTTATCTTTATTTCAAGAAGATAATATTCTCTACTCACAAAACCAACCATGTGAAGGTGGAAGCTCATATGGTACCACTAAACTACATTAAATATTTTAGTAAAAAATTCAAACAAAATCAACACAATGATAAAATAATTCAAAATTAAAATACAGTAAATTAAATAAGTTAATTTTAGTAATTTTAAATGATAAATGCATTGAATATTAACCTTACCATGCCAATCCATTGTAACTTTATAATCAGATTTTCTTTTAAGTGTTTTAAGAATTGTTTCATGATCAAACTCGTGAACTTTCCATAAACTCTTGTTGTGAGGCTTTCCATGTTATTTGATCATTTGAATATTTGTACTAATAACCATATTTGAATAATGAAGCATAACTGTATGTGTTTAGAATTCATCAAATAACCATTATTTTATTTATTTATTATTAAAGTATGTATGAATCCAAGTTCCTATAACCACCGTAGATCCACTAGGATAAACTAGGTCTTCTCCATCCATGATAGTCATGGTTATTTTTTTTTCCTCTACACAACATGAGAAGTAGTAATCTATTCCATCAACATTATCCTTAGGTGTAATGATTAAAAAAGCATTCCCTAGACTTAAAATATAATCAATTTTGAAGGAATACAACTAAGGCTACATTTAAATAATAAATAAATTATATATGGTTGCTCAAGATCTGAAATGTAATCAAAGTAAATTGATGATGTCATATAATGAACCCCTAGTTGTTCAGATGAAACTATAGTCTCCATAGGTTTTATAGGTCTATAGTACAATTTGTTAACCTTTTCTTCTAACGTAAATTTACTCCAATTAAATTAAATATAGCCTAAACAAAAACATGCCATATTTATAGAATAAATTTTCCATAAACTAGAATTTGAGATTAGAAAGGAGAGGAAAATACTTGATCCAAATATTGTATTTCAATCTGCATGCATTGTCTTATATTCTTCCTTAATTAACCAAAATAATCTTCACACATGATAATATTTATGTGATCCATGAGAACTTTTTTCATTACACCAAGTCATAATACTTGTAGCATTGGTCAAATTATCACCATCCTTGTGCTTTCCTTGATATTTTTAAGGAATACTTTTAAACATGCACTTGCACCATCATGTTCCCCTTTCTCATGCCTAGCCTCAAAGAAACTCCAAAAATGTTGAACATCTTTCATCTTATGCATCATGCTTAACTAGTAAAACATTCAAGAATTCTTGAACTATCCTGCATAATTGTTTGACCAAATGCAGTGTGTATTTAGCATGATTTCTCTTGCATCAATATTTATGTAAAATATCTCAAAACAACCTTAGACAAACTTTGGAGAATGTGATTTATTATTTCTCATATAAAATTAGTACTCCCTCAAAACATTTTTGTTATCCTTTATGTTATTAGGTGCATGTTTGAATATAATATGCACAAAAATTATAGATTGAATTGAATTAAAGTATTGGGATTGAACCTTATTCTATGGTTTTATGGTTTTAGTGTGTAGTTATTATAAAATTACACAACCAAAATAGTGGTCCCAATTGGGAAGTTGTTTGTGTAGAAATTGAATTGATATTCTAACCATTTTTCATTATGTGTGTGTCTTGCATATTGGTAGATAATATTTTTATTTAATTCAAACATTAAATTAGATATAGATACTTGAGTCATAACCAACTCACATATTGATGACTCTTTTTCATATTTTAATACATACTTTATATATTTTTACTTATTAAAATAAACCAGTCCCTTTCTAAATTCATGTGAAAATTCTTCATGCATACAACTAGTTAAATGTGAAAAACCACCACAAGTGTTACATATTACATATAAAAATTCTTTACAAAAAATAAATTGTCGCTCAAATATTTGATATAAAATACTTGGGATTAACTCTCTATATGTTTTAGGTGGAGAAACTTTGTGGTCTTAATTTGTACCCATGGAGGGAGTTCTTCAGGCTCTCTCCAACTAAGCCACAAAATGGGGACAACCTCAATCTATGGGCATATTATGGTGAGGTTGAACCTATTTTATGTCTTATTTTTAGATATCCTAAATAAATCCCTCCATGGTTGTAAATTAAGACCACAATAATTTTTGGCATGCCTAGTGGGACACATTCTCATTAGCATAGCTAAATTTTGGAGCCAAGAAGAAGTATTTATAGTAGAGGAAGACATCCATCATCATCATTATCTAAATAATTCTTCAAATTTTAGAGTTCATAGAATCATCTAGGAAACACTCTCATGTTAAAATTTACCACAAGGTCAGCTAGTAAAGGTATTCCTCTTAAATTCATTTATTTTCCTTCTAATTCATATAAAAGAACAAGGTTTAGTAGGAAAAGACCATATCCTTAGAATACCTATTGATCTCCTAGTCATCCTATTATCCTTGTTTCTATCAAGTTTTTGCTTTCACATTCAAAAGGAATAAGAAACTAAAGGAAATGGTCTAGGGTTAGATGTTACCTGGATGAGGTTTACGCACCATTATCCAGACGTTGAGAAAACTCCTCTTTGGTTGTGGAGGATGACACCTACAGAAGAAAGAGACTTGAAAAAGAAAATTGTTAGATGGATGTAAGGTGGACTACCAAGTAAGAGCTCGGTCCTGAAAGTCTAAAGACTTCCTCATGGGATGACAGTCCACTTGTTAATAAAAAACAATGTCAGATGAAGATAATAATGACAGACTAAGCTAGAGAAATACAAACAATGCGTACCTACTGTCTGCTGTCGGTCTGCCACAGTCGACGACGCCATTTAGTCTACCATCATCAGTTGGTCAAGGTCACTGACATCAGTTATTCTACCTATGTCGGTAGGGGCAATGGGCCTGGTGGCCGGTGTCAGTCGGGGTAATGGTCTTGGATAGGGTCTGGACGGGTTTTTGGTCTATTTGTGGTTAGCAAGATGGCTTGAGGTGTCTGAGAGTTTGTTTAGAGGTCTGTGCAGGGTTTACAGGGTAGAAAGTATGGCCTAAAAGAGGGGTCAAACAAAGGATAGGGGTGAAAAGGGAGGATAAGGATTCAGGTCTGGTCTGGTTGATAACTGGGTCTAGGTGGTAATGTGGCTTAGAAGCAATAAACAGAAAAATGATTATGGAGACATTCTAAGCTACTGAAATGACATAAAATAGGAATACTTACCTCTTACCTACTGATGAAGAAGTGTAGGAGACCTATTGCTGATGTTGTTGAATGTAGAAGACTACTTGCAAAGTGGAGTGACTGATGCAAAATACCTATACCTTATGAGGCTTGCTGTGCATCTGGGAGAGAGAGAGAGAGGTCAAAGTCTGGGTGCCAGAGGATTTTTACATTTGAGGGAAGAGGATCTATTGATTTGGCCTACAATTTGGTTTTAAGTGACCGATGTCAGCAATCCCGCTGGCATCGGCCGACTGTAACCATCGTCGACAGGTAGAATAATGGAAAAAGGGCTAAAATTAGCCTTTTGTCTATTCTTCCAACTGCCTGGGTCAATTGGTCATGGGAAAATAGTCGAAGGTGGATCAAATGAGTGCGAGAGGATAGATGAAGGGATGAAATGGGGTCTTAAGGTATTTAAGACTTGGCATGAGGTAGTGGAGGGCATCCAAGGAGAGGTATCCTAGGAGGGGTGAGGTGTCATGAGAGAGAGAGGGAATTATTAATTTAAAATAGATGATTATTTTAAATTAATAAGACATAGGTTGGGCATGGTTAGAAGTGGAACAGGACAAAGCGGACTAAGGGGGAGAGATGACCAAGGGTTAAACACTATTATGGTGTCTACATTTTCCCCTTTTTGTCTTGTTGGTTGTTCTTGACGAACTGTAAGACAAAAATAGGAGTAAATTGCCCCAGGTATAAGATAATGTCATTTTTGTCCTATTGGTTGTTCTGGTGAACTACAAGACAAAAATGAATGTTGATTGCCTTGATTATGAGATGAGATATTCCCCCTCAAAGGGAGAGTCGAGAGAAGGGAACTTGAAATTAGGTGCCAATTTGACATAGAGTGGATGGAAAGGGTGAAAGATGGAGTGTAAACGCTACAATAGTTGAGATTGCATGCATGCCACTTCATGAGATGGTCAAGTCAAATTATCACAAGTCAAGGGTCGAGGAGTGCTAAAATCAAAATAATTGGGCCCCAACATTTAGTCATAGCTGATTGGGTTATTCGATCTAAGCTATAGCTCCAATGGTCATCGTGTTCCAGGTATCCTAGGCTCAGGAAGTGCTCCTAAAAACATGAAAATGTCACAAGTAGTGTGGATCAACTTGCTCGTGATCCTATACTTGTGAGGGTCAAAATAGGTTACAAACAATTTTGCTAACCATTCATGAGGTAGCATACATGCAAAAACAACCAAGGCAACATTGTCTTGGAAGTGGTCGAGGTCAGAGGAGAGAGGCATGATCTCCAAGGTTATTGGTCACGTTGAGGGTTGAGATAGTTGATCTGTTAGATGGGCAGATGAAGGAATGACATGTGACAAAGGAAATGACTGAGCTAACCTCAGAAGACCCCATGTTAACTGAGTGCTGCCTACATAGCCCCAGTCGTTAGGGCCTCAGGCTGATGTAGTTCTCCCTAAAAGGGAGGAAGAGGGTCGGTTATGGATGTGGATTAGATGAGGTTAAGTCATGGTCAAAGGGGATATGGTTTGTCCATCAGATAAATGAACAAATGGATTTGGTCAAGCTATCCCTAGAAGACATTCTATCATCTGAGTGCTACCTACATAGCCCCTATCCTAAGGGCCTCAGACTAATGTAGTTCAGACTAAGAGGCAAAATGGTTGATAGTTGGTTCGATCATGTGTTGGAATGATGAGGATAAGATGATGCTACAGCCTTTTCCATATTGTGTGATGGTGTATTCTGTAACATTGGTTGTGTGGTCTTTCATCCCTTAGCAATTTTCCATATTAGTAATGGTGTATGCTAAAAATGAAATGAGTCTATTTATGCTTCAGCAAGTAATGGTTTATGCTTAACATAGATTGTGTGGTCGATAGTTTCCATGTGTATTAGTGTCCATAAAAACTATGTGAAATGGACTATGATGATGTTAGAGGTCTGAAAATATTTGGTTTGATTTGGTTTGGTTGGCAAATGATTTGGTTGAATGTGACCAAAGTGTGGAGGAAGTGAAAGGCATGTTGCTCTTTCATTGACAAAGACCATAATGATAGCATAGGTAGGGGTTTTAGAAACAAACGCCCCATTCATGCATCACGTCATTGACCATTGGTTGTGTTAGAGAGGTAATCAAATCACTTTGACATTAAAATGAGCTCAAAGTCCCTTGAGTAGGTGATGTGATATTGGAGGATAGGGTAACCCCTTTTTAGTAGGGATAACTTTGCCCCTTTTTATAGGAGACCCTGAGAACAACTATAAGTCAAATCCATGACCTTTTTTTTTGAGAAGACTGATTGATGCGAGAAGTCTACATGGGGATGTCATTTTGTTTGGTGGTCATTTTTGAAGTTCATCAATGCAGGAAGCTTCTAAGAGAGTGTTTTTTGTAGCAAGAGTTTAGTCATAGCCATCCTTCGAGGGGGTGGTCTATATTTTTGCTTTATATATATAAGGGCTTTGAATAGTTATCCTTCGAGGGAGCAGTCTATCTTTAGAGTTTGTGACCTTTTGATATTTTGACATCAATTTATTTTTGATAGAATTTTGAGTCGTGGACAAGATTATAGAAGTTGAAGGGCTCCCTTTTAATAGGACAAAGCATCCATACTTTATAAAAGGGGTATATAGGATTTGTTTAGGGGAATAAGGCTTAAAGGAATGAGGATTAAGAGGACAGGGATGCTCAAGGGACAAGCTCAAGTTAAATTTCAAGTGAATGAGTACTCGACTAATAGTACAATGGTCGTAGATGCAAGGTATTAAGAGGCTCAGGTTCTGGCCATCCATCGAGAGAGGACAAATGATAAGTCCCTAACCCATACTTGTGTGTGATGACAAAAGGTCCGAGCCAATTAGGACCAAATTTGCCTCATTTACTTCACTCCATATTGGTCACATGTTGATTGATGTTGGACATGAAGTTGGTTGATATGTTGTCGGATTGTTTGGCTGGTTGATGTTTGGTCATTATTTGGTCGATGCTTGGTCGAGGTCAGTTGATATTTGATCAATGTTTGGTCGAAGTTGGTCGAGGTCATGATTAAAAAGGTTGGTTGATGTTTGGTTGAGGTTGATAGTTAGGGTAAGTTGAATTCCCCCAGTTACTATGGAGAATGTTTGATAGATTCAGTTGGAGAGGGTGAGATCCTAATCTGCCAGGTTGGAGGCAGGAATCTCAAATCATGGATAGTGATGGAGGCAATGGTTGGTAATGATTTGATTAAAGTGGATAGTGGTTAGGGGTCATCAAGATGGACCTCCATTGATTGTAAGGCTTGGATCAAAGTTTGATGATGCTGTGGAGTGTTTTGTATGATATCATACAAAGACATCTTCACAGGGGTCATGTGGTGAGGTTGTTTCACCATGGAGTCAGGGATTGTCTTTGAGGATGCTGGTCAAGATGTGCCCAAGACAGTAATCTTGGGTCTTGGTTGTGGTGAAGGCTTGGTAGATGGGGATGTCCAAGCGATATAAACATGTCCTTTCCTTTTATCCTTTTGGGTCAGTGGGCTGGTAGTCAAGTTAACTATGTTGATTTTGAATAACGGGGTTAAAGGTAGTAGAGGAACCACAGTCTTATGTTGAGATCTTGATTTAGGTGATGATATTTGTGAGGCATGTGATGGTGTTAAAGATTTGGGAAAGGGGTAGTCAAGAGGATCCTTGATGAGAAGGGTATCCTTTTTTTGGTGTTGACGAATGATAGCTTTAAGAGTGCAACAATGCTCAATGTCCTGTCCCGGTGTACAATGATAGTGACAAAATTTAGTGTTGTTGAACCAAGATGGTCTTGATTAGAGATTTGATGAGTGTGAAGGTGAGGTGGTATGGGAAGCATGGGACGATGTTGAAGGTTTGTTGATAATATGGTCAAGAAGAAGGGTGTCTTTCTCCAAGCATTGATGAATGACAACCTTGAGGGCACAACAATGCTCAGTGTCATGCCCAGGTGTACGATGATAGGCACAAATTATAGTGTCATCGAACTAGGGTGGTTTTGGTCTGAGATATTGGTATGGTTTGAGAGGTGGAAGATAGATGTGAGAAGACTGCAACAATTGTCATAACAGTAAGGCATAAGAACCCACCAATGGGTTTGCGTGTTTTGTTGTAGTAGGGGTTGATGACTTTTGTTTTGGAGGCATAGGAGGCATTGGTCATTTTGGAGTAAATATGTGTTTAATGGGTAAAGGGGATAATGGAGGTAATTCGCCTCTGTGAGGTGTTGGAGTAGGAAGCACTCATATTAAGGTGGATGGATGTGGGCCCAAAATAGAGGGTAATGATGAAGGTGGGGGAGGAATTCTCCGGTGTGGTTTAGTAGCCTTCTTTGGTTTGGTTTGAGGGCCACTATTATGTGAGGCAAGGTTAGAGTCTACCCTCACTTGTGGGTGAGTGAGGTTTGATATAGGCTGAATGTGGAGAGATTTAATCCCTTTGGGCATGATGGACACCTGCGCAGATTTGGGTTCAGATGTGGATGGAGGTGAGTGAGATGTAGTGATCTCAAGCAAAAGGTAAGAAAAAACCATCATTGGGTCTTCCTCGGTCTAAGTGGGTGAAGAGACAAGGTCTTCTCTTGGTGGGGAAGAAATAGGAGAATGTGACTCCTCAAGAGGATAGAGGGCAGGGATGATGGTGCCTTCTACTTGTGGTTGAGGAATAGGAAGGGTATGGTCCTCCATTGGTAGGAGGAAGGATGAAGGTGGGGCTAATGGCATTGGTATGGTCAAAGCATCCTCTAATATAAGAGAGGTTGATGGAGGACTAATAGGAAAAGAAAGCTCTTCTACCTATGGAGGAGGTTGGTCAGGGACAAGAAGCGAGACCATGTTGACCATGCGTATATCATGCTCGTGGGAGCTATTGGCCATGGTCTAGACATTGTGTTGATTAGAAGGATGGTTATGAAAGGGTTTTTTGAAGATGTCTATGTTTTGATTGGGTGGCACGTTTGGGTTGTCCAAAATGATATCTCCCTTATCTATCATGTCTTGGACAATGCTCTTGAAGGTTCAGCAATTGTTTATGTCATGGCCTTGGACACGGTGATAGTGATAGAAGTCATTTTCCCTATACCATGCAGGGATAGGTTTTGAAGGGTCTAATTGAGGTGGTCAGATTGGAGGGAGATTGAGGACCCCCTACTTGATGAGTTTTTCCAACACAGAAGCATATGACTCTCCAATTGGAGTGTATTGATGTTGTATGTAGCATTGTTGGAATTATTTTGTGATGCTTTGAGATGTTAAAGGTTGAGTTTGGTCGGTCATTGTCGAGGATGGTGATCTAATGACCATAGTGTTTACCACTCCTTTGGATTTGGAATTGGTAGAAGAAGAAGGTCTAGAAGAAGAAGGGTCATTAGCTTTTGCATTGGTATTACGCAATTTGACCTTATTCTCTTCAATAGCGCGGAGTTCAAGCTTTTGGGCCATGGTGAAAGCTTTGTCAAAAGTGCAGAATGTTTGAACCCACAAGGTGGATGAGATGTGCTTGGCACATGCTCAAGAAAAGAGCTCAATGAGCTCAGGTTGAGGTAAAAGGAAAGGAGAGTTGGTTGATTAAGCCTCTCCAACGGGTGACAAAATCAGCTATTGATTCATCGTCAAACTGCCTGATAGAGTAGAGGTCTGTAATTGAGACCTTTTTGGTGATATTGATAGAAAAGTGGTCAAGGAAAAGCTGGGCTAGTTGGGTGAATGAAAAGATAGAGTGATAGGTAATAGAGCTATACCAGTCAAGGGCAGGGCCAAAAAGTGACATGGGGAATGTGCATAGCAGTAACGCATCATCATGGGCTATAAGATAACAAGCATGTCTGAATGCTCATAGATGCTGTTGTGGGTCTTCTTTAATTTGGAAGTGAGTAAACTTTGGAAGCTCCCACTGACTGGGATACAACTAGATTGGGATGGAGGGATGGATGGGTTCATTGCAAATTTGGTCATATGAAAGGACATTGCTTGAACTAGAAATGGAAGCCTCAAGTTTAGACATCTTGTCCATCAGCATCTTGATGAGATTAGCTAATGGATTGGCAGATGGGGCACCCCCTAGGTTTTAATGTGCTTGGAAGGTGTTAAAAGGGGCATATGATGTAGTTGGTTGCGCTTGTATAGGCACAACATGTTGATAACTAGTCATTGGGATAGATGTGGAAGCCAGGGGTGGTTGTGCCATGGAGTTAGAGGGCACAAATTGAATAGGGGCTGCCAAAGGTGGTTGAGGGGTGGCAGCACTAGTTTAAGGGTAGGTAGTTACTCTTGTGTTGATAGAGGCAAGAATAGGTGGGATGGAGACAACTAGATTTTCGAAAGGGGTAAAATTTTGTTGAATAGCCTGCGGTTGAGGGGGGGCTAAAACCCCGATGGAAGTGGGCCCAAAGATAGAAGGAGAAGCCACACTTTGAAGATTAATCATGGTCAGGTTGATGGTCGAAGCAAAGGCCAGAGTGGTCATGGGTTGGGTAGTGGATGCTGTCGATATCATTTTTGCTTCAGTTAAGGAGGTTGGCATCCCATAGACTGGGTTACCTAAAGATTCTCGCATTTGGCTTCTTGTGAGATAATGCTGAAGGGCCTTGACATTGAGGTCAAGGAACCATTTGAAGTTTTGATCCCCTTTGAGAAAAATAGATGGTTGAGTCGGGGTTGGTCAAGGAGGAGTTCATTAAGTCTCTGAATGATACTCCATTAAAGGACTAGTCATGGAAGGTGAAGGTAGAAGCGGTTGTTGCCTCACGTGGTCAACAAAAGTCTTGGTTTGACTATGTGTCAAAACCATTTAAGGCAAAAAGGGTCAGGCTTTTGAAACTGTGTTTTTCAGTCTGAAAAAACTAGAATGGGTGTTGGATAGTAAGAAAGCTGGGTTTTAAGCTTGCTATTTTGGAAGAGAAAGTTTAGATAGTGACCGACGTCAGTAGAAAAACTGATGATGGTGAAATAGGTTGCCGATGTCGGTCAGATAACTGATGCCAATGAATAAAGGTTGCTGACATTGGTGATAAAATTGATGTCGGTTAATGTGTTTTCTTAGGAAATTTGAGAGTTTTTGGAAGAAAGAAGAAAACGTCCTCACTAGCTCAAAAAACTAAATAAAGACAGAAAAGAAGATGAAGACAAACATACCCTAAACATTAAATCCTAAGAATAAACTTTTAGAATCATGTTGGCTTATGCCTTAGAGTGTGTTTGGGAGGTTGGCTTGTAGAATGGGTCCTAAAAGTGGTAGTCTAAAGATGGTTTCAGGTTAGTTTCAGTGCTCAAGAGTATGTGTTAGGTTTTGTACGTGGCCTAGTGCTAAGGAGCAAGCTCCCCTCACTTCACGAGCCCAGTGATAAGCTGGTCTCACTTAGCCAGTATATACTTCCCCTAGAGATTATCCTCTGCCAGAGAACAGAGTGGGCTTTCCCCTTGGTAGTGAAGTCCAAGTGGGATTGCCGAGATGGGTAAGGTATCAACTTGGTGATGAAATCCTAGTTGGGCCTTGTCTTAGGTGTGTTAAGATGTTTGATTTTGTGTAAGTGGTTTGGTCATGTAACATGAGTGTGCTATGATTTATTCATTATGTGATTTTAATTACTAGATGTGTGGACTAAATATGCATTCAAGAAGAAATGAAATGCAATGTATTTTAAGCCCAAATTGAAATGTGAGTTCAGATGCAGACAAGTGGAGAAAGGGTTGAAGAGTATGACTTTGACTAGTCTAAGATGAAAGAAAGAAAGAAGGGTTCTTTTTAACTTTGTTGATAGTGTCTTTTCAGAAGAGATAGAAGAAAGAGATGCAAGGAGAGACCTAATGCACCTAGATGAAAAGTATGCTTATAAGAAAAATGTATGAACCCAACGAGAATTCTTAGGGTCCCAGCAGGCTTGCCAGAATGTTTCTATCAAGTTTTCACTTTCACATTTAAAAGGAATAAGAAACTAAAGGAAATGGTCTAGGGTTAGATGTTACCTGGATGAGGTCTGCGCACCATTATCCAGACATTGAGAGAACTCCTCTTTGGTTGTGGAGGATGACACCTATAGAAGAAAGAGACTTGAACAAGAAAATTGTTAGATGGATGTAAGGTGGACTATCAAGCAAGAGCTCAGTCCTAGAAGTGCAAAGACTTCCTCGTGGGATGACAGTCCACTTGTTAATAAAAAATAATATTGGATGAAGATAATAATGATAGACTAAGCTAGAGAAATACAAACAATGCGTACTTACTATCTGCTATCAGTCTACCACAGTCACTGATACCGATTAGTCTGCCATCGTCAGTTGGTCAAGGTCGCTGACATCAGTTATTCTACTAACGTCGATAGGGGCAATGGGCTTGGTGGCCGGTGTCAATCGGGGTAATGGTCTTGGATAGGGTCTGGATGGGTTTCTAGTTTGTTTTTGGTCAACAAGATGGCTTGAGGTGTCTGAGAGTCTATTTGGAGGTCTGTGTAGGGTTTATAGGGTATAAAGTATGGTCTAAAAGAGGGGCCAGACAAAGGATTGGGGTGAAAATGGAGGATAAGGATTCGGGTTTGGTCTGGTTAATAGCTGGGTCTGGGTGGTAATGTGGCTTAGAAGCAATAAATAGAAAACTGATTACAGAGACATTCTAAGCTACTGAAATGACATAAAATAAGAATACTTACCTCCTGCCTACTGATGAAGAAGTGTAGGAGACCTGTTGTTGATGCTGCTGAATGTAGAAGAATACTTGTAGAGTGGAGTGACTGATGTAGAATACATATACCCTGTGATGCTTGGTGTGCGTCTGGGGGAGGGAGAGAGAGAGAGAGAGAGAGAGAGAGAGAGAGAGAGAGAGAGAGAGAGAGAGAGAGAGAGAGAGAGAGAGAGAGAGAGAGAGAGAGAGAGAGAGAGAGGTCGAAGTCTAGGTGCTAGAGGATTTTTACATTCAAGGGAAGAGGATCTATTGATTCAGCCTGCAAGTTGGTTTTAAGTGACCAATGTCAGTGATCCCACTGGCATCGACTAACTGTAACTGATGTCGTCAGGTAGAATAATGGAAAAAGGGCTAAATTTAGCCTTTTGCCTATTCTTCCAACTGCTTGGGTCAATTAGTCATGGGAAAATGGTTGACAGTGGATTAAATGAGTGTGAGAGGCTAGAGGAAGGGATGAAATGGGGTCTTAAGGCATTTAAGACTTGGCATGGGGTAGTGGAGGGCATCCAAGGAGAGGTATCCTAGGAGGGGTGAGGTGTCATGAGAGAGAGAGAGAATTATTAATTTAAAATAGATGATTATTTTAAATTAATAAGACATACATTGGGCATGGTTAGAAGTGGAACGAGATGAAGGGGACCAAGGGGGAGAGATGACCAAGGGTTAGACATGATTTCGGTGTCTACAATCCTAAGTAGTGAAATTCTCACTACCCATATGACCATGAAAAATCAAGTGTTTGTTCCATTTAATAGAGCTAGTCCACTAAATTTAGTCAATTTTGATGACACTCCCATATTCTCTCTTAAGATATCTCATTATTCTCAAGAGAAGATCAAACCACTCCTATTGAACACATCAAAGATGTTGTCAAGCTTTTTTTAGTTCACAATGTTGTTCAAGGCAATGTAGCTATTAGACTCCTTGTTACTTCTTGTAGACACCTAAATTTTATTTAGTGTCAAAATGCACCAAAATCATTTAATCATTCTTATTAAATTAATAATTAACATTTATTATTAAAATAAAATAATTGATTAATTCATACATTTTTCAAGAGTCAATTATGCATCTTTTAATCTTTATTTTCAATATTTAATTTATTGATTCACTTATTCAAATCTTTCCCACATTTCTCTCAGTCATCCCGACCAAAACCATGAAAGTATCCACCTATTATGACTCCTCCCTTGAGTTGTTAATCCATTTTGACAAAGTCTTTTTGAGTCAACTAATCAACCCCTCTTTTTCCTCCACTAGGATGAAATGGTCTCCATCCTCATGGATGAGGACCCATCCTCAACCATTGATCATTTGGAACATTAAAAAAGTTCAAATAATCCTCCATGGTTAGATCATTTTATAGGCTTCTATAAATAAGCTTGTAAATCTTCATTTTTATCAATCATCCCTTTTAGGAGAACTACATATGGTTTGATATTCACACATAGACATTGTCTAAGTGGGTTAGGTAGGAAACACTTAGAAACATGGGGTCTTTAGAGTTAGCTTAGCCACTATAATCATAAATTTGAGAAATCAAAACCAATTATAAAATCTTGAGAGATCACAATCATACTCATAATCATAATCGTATCTTTTTCAATCAAGAAATATTGCGTCCAAAGTGAATCAAAGCAAATCAAATTCATATTTTTTCACAACAACACTGTCTATTCTCTCTTTACATTGGAGGAGTGAGCACCACATTCTTGATAAGAGTGAATTGGACTCAAATCATAATGGAGGATTCTTGTATCTCAATTGTAAAGTTTTGATTATTATTTTCTACATTTATTTCTTGAGCTTTAGTTGAATTTATCTTAGATTATTTCATTATTTTTGTATATATTTACTTCATAAATTTTTGGCATGATTGGTGGGACCTTACCCACATCTTTCTAATCTTCTTATCTTCTTCTTTTACACTTAGATAAGATTGCCTTTCTAGTTTTTATTGTTTAAGATTATCTTTTACATTTAATGTCATTTCTATTTTAGATAGTATAGACCACAGGTTTCTATTATAGACTTTATATTTGGATGTGTATGTTTTTCTTATGTATTAGTGAATTTGGAGAAATCTGTAATGAAATTGTTAGACTCTAGAATGAAATTATTACACTCTATGGAAAAATTATTCAATCTAGCGGTGAAATCACTATTATTTACAATAAAATCATAGTTTCATGTATTGAAATCACTTATGTATGTAGTGATTTAATAATTTCTTCTATTTTTTATAATTTCACCACTATGTTTTGAATTTTTCCCACTATGTTTTGCAATCTCACAAGTGTTTTATATATATTTGTCACTAAGTTAATCATTTTCACTACTAAGTTTAACAAAAATGTTACAAAATTTTACAAAAATGCTACTAAGTCTAACAACAATGTTGCTATGTTTAAAAAAACCCCTACTTACTTTTACAAAAACATTTCTATCTTTTATGAGTAGCGAAGTCATTTTTCATTTTGAGTAGCCATCTTTCAGAGGCCATAACTTTTGACTTGGGAATCCATTTGAGCTCTTGTTTTTACCAAAATGAAGGTATAGAAATGGAGAATGAAATAATATATAAATATTTAACTTTTATACAATTTTAATAATTCAAAAAATAAATTTTTTATCATACTTTATTTCTTTTATTTGGTTTTATGTTTTTGATTAATCAACAATTTCACCTTTCTCTTTGATTGTGTATTTTTGAGATCATTCTAAAAGAGTTGTTTGTTATTTATTTTTTATTGGTTTTCTCTAAATTTTTATAGATTATTTTGAATACAATAAAATTTTAAACTTTATAACTACTTGTTTATAGGATTCTACCAAAGACAAATACAAAAAGAAAAAAATCTAACCAAATATTTCATTTATTTTCACTAACATTTTTCATTTTTTGTCTTTTATATTCTTAGTAAATAGATAACACTTGATTTTTTTTGGGATAAATATATTTAATGTTTTTCATCTTCTTATTTGGTTGAAAATGTTGTGTATGCTCTTTTATTGATGTCATGTTGGTGATAATACTGAAAACTCAAAATCAATCTTGTAACTTATCTATTACCTAGTAGATCTTGCATATACTCTTTCCTTGGCATTATGTTAATGACAATGCCTAGAAATAAAAAACAAGTATAAAATCTTTAATTTTATTTTATTATGGGCTCTATCAACTATGGATTTCATTACCATATGGTAGGTTAAACCCCATTTACAAGTGGGGTATATGAATTGAGACCTAGCTATTTTAATTTCATAAGTAGTTGTGTATTTTAAGCACACCATGACATGAGGGGATTTATCTCTCTCATACTTAGGATTTTAATAGCTAACTCAAGATCTAATATTTCTAATTTCCAACACACTAAGAATGTTATAGTTGCATTGGGTACTTTGGGACAAGAATCAATAGTGTGTGTCTGCTTTATCAATTTCTTCTATGGTTTTAGTTATCCCTAGATAAGCTCAAGTATACCTTAATCCTAGGATCACCTTTTTGTTGTTTGAATTTGGTGCATTGGTTAGTGGTTATCACTGAGAAGTTACTTTCCCCACACCCTTAAAATTGTACTTAGTGGGACACACACATGGTAGGATCCTCCATGGTTATTGAATTTAAATATTAGTCCACAATTGAGAGCATGGATATGTGAGTGAAAATGGAAAGCCTAACAGTTGTTTAAAACCCTTTATCCTAGTTTTCAGCCTTTATATGAAATTATTTATTTGTTTAGAATAGAAATGATTTTTTTCCCTTATGATTTTTTACATGATTAAAAAAACCATGTTTGTAAATAAATTATTTTAAGTTTAAATGCTATCCTAAAAATCATAACATTTTGTATAAAATCTCAAAGTCATTTAGTTAGAAATCAAACATTTAGTCGCTTTGGTACTTTGCTTTACTAGAGTCTAATTTTAAGTCTTTTTCATTGTTGAGTCAAGTCTTTCCTTAGTAACACCACCTATTGAAATAATTATGGCTATGTGGAATAATCCCTTGACCAATTTCATCTAGAATACAAATCTAAATAATCCTTGTTTTAACCAAGGGCTCCATCCAACTAGTTTTAATTCAGATTCATATTTGAATTAATTTCAAATCAATCACCCAACAAATCTAAATCTAAGTTTGAATTTATATTCATCCTCCTCTATCCATCAATCTAATCAAAATTTGAATAGTCATTCAAGTTCTCCAAATCAACCTCTCTATAGTAAACAAAATCAATCATTTTATTTTACATCTAGTTCACCCCAAAAATTAAACCTAAACTTCATCACCAATCCATCTAGTTCTAACTTTAGCACTAATCTAAATAAATTTTTTGATTCACCTTCACCATCACTTTCAAATCTATATTTGAACCAAAATCTACTCATAAACAAACTCCCATTTAGTCTAATTCAACTACGTTCCATCCAAAGCAACCTTTTAACTCATATGCCCATTAAAACCAACCTTCCTATAATTATCAAAATCAATCATTTGATTTTGCATCCAAACTTGAACCAAACTCCATAAAATTCACATTTGTTTACAAACTCAACAAATTCAAGTCCATCAACCTTCACAAATCTCCATCCTTCCAAAATCAAGGTACCTCTCCAATCCAATTCATTACTAGGGAATCCCAAAACATTCCACATCAACATCACCTTACCACTAGTGATCTGATTTTAAAAAATCGACCAAGTCTCCCCTCCACTATTTATATCCTTGGTTCTAAAATCCCTTATCACACTAATAAAGGGAATCCAATTCTATCACCCCTATCATATAGTATCACTCTGCCCCTAAATTTAAAATATCTTCAAAAAACATAACCTATCAAAAACATCATTGTGCATATTAAAATAAAATCACTCTTTTTTGGTAACCTTATGATGTATTCTTTGAAAATTGGTTGCTACAAACCTAGTCACATTTCCAAACACGAAATACTTTGAGCCAAATGTCCCAAAACTTGAGTGGTATAGACCTAATAAATATTATGATTATAAAAAAATTGAAGTTAATTCTATAAACCATTATGAAAGACTAAATCATTATATCTAAGATTTGATTTACAAAGGGTACATCAAGGTAAATCCAAATGTATCTACATATAATAATCATAACTTGGGGATATGCCAAGATATCTTTCCTAATCCTAGTCAAGCCACACCAATTTCAAGTCATGGTCATAACCTTCCATCCATTTCTCAAGATCCCATTTTTGACACATCCATTTTCCACCAATCCATAACTGATCAACCTACCTTTGACAACCATGTTTTACCATCCATTTTTGATGAAGATCTCATCTTTATTGAAGAGCCTATATTCAATCAAAAACCTATCTTTAATCAAGATTCAAATTTTAATAAAGACCCTATTTATGACAAAAATCCTATCTTGGATAAAACATCCTTCAACTAACATAGCATATCACCCATTGGCCAAACACCCAAATCTTTATCACCTATTGAATATCCCATCATCCCATAACATGCACCCCAAGTCATAGAGGTAATTATAGACAAAATAATCCATGCCCAAGGAATTATCAAACCCATCCATTTTGAATTAAATGTTGGACCCGATAGCATCAAATACAAACCTTTTGAAACTTTAATTTAAAGATGTTAGTGATATTTTTATGGTTTTTAAGGTAACTTCATCCATAATCAAAATAGGATCCATTAATAGTCTCTATGAGGACTTTTTTAACCTCACTCATTTCATAAAAATTACCAATATTGCCTTCCATCTTGCAATCTATTATCCTATACCTTTTGATTAGGACCAATGATCTTACTCATGGTTAACTTCCTTCCATGATAATAAAATAATTGTAGACTTCCTAGCTGGTCTCTTGTTAGAAGAGTATTAAGAAACATCTATGTATTATGAGGAACAAAAAGTGTACCTCAATCAAAATAAATCCTACAATCTAAATATAAAATCCACACCCCATAGTGAAAACCGTTTTGAGGCACTATTGAATGATCAAAATAAAAATTGTAGTCAAAAGCCAAATCAAAAATATGAGTCCCTTAATGAAAACCTCTTAGAGGCACCATTGGATAATCCAAATTTGAATCCCAATCACACGAATCAAGAAGAATGCTTTTTTGGAAACCTATCTAAGGAACTAATATATGATAAAATTAATATATCTTCTACACTGGCACATTTGTAAGATAGATCCCCATAAAAAATTGAAGGTATCATTGAAGAAGGATTAAATTCTTAAAACACCCCACTTGCATTTACTCCTAGTCTTAATGAATGTGATATTGTTGGTCCCATTCACCCTTTACATCATGAACCATATACTCATCCTCACTATAATTCCATCTATCCACATCCTTCATGCACTCAACATACATCCTTCACCCAACATACTTTCTACTTCGCCCTATCTAGGAGCACCCTTTAACATAGCAGTTTTGACAATATCCTAGTAAATTTGGAAGAAACCAACTTAGAAGTCAATTAATTTACTAAAGACATCTCTAGAATACATACCTAAAATATCAAAAGTGGTAACCATTAATGCATCTTAAACCCTTTTATAATTTAGATGCCATAAAAAAGGCAAAGCAAAAAATAAATAAAAAAGAAAATATTAAATAAAAAATAAAAAAAGATAAAGAGAAATAAAATTGTCCAAAGGTTAAAACCATTTATATGTCACCTTTGGAAAGTACCATGATCAAAAACAATTATTGGCATCATACATAAAATAATCAATTGTGTACAAATACCCTACACTTGGGGGCAAGCTCATTCCAATCTTCTACATTCTAGATCATCCCTCCATCCTTAGTCATCCTATAAATCCCATCCTTTACCATTGTATGCTTACCCTAAACCATCCATAATTATCCTAAGGCATACTTACTCCTCCTATGCCTATCCAACCCATCCTACAACATTTTTAATCCCATCATATACCATACTTGAATAGCTTTACCTATCCAAACCCATCCTTATATGTTTAAACCCATAAAAACCCATCCAATCTTTTCCATCATAAAACCATCGTTCTTCCTATTTTAACCTCAATAAGGAAGTAGAAACATCTTATGATATGTTCTTAAAAACATCTTGGTGTATCTTTGTAATGTTATTTTTGATGACTAGATACTTAGTTCTTACCTCATGTGTTCCCTAATGTTATCATCCTAAATCCAATCCATTCCTATTCATCCATATTCCATATATAATGTATTCCTTCCATCCCATAACACTCACTCTCTGGTGTTAGAATATGGTTTTCATTTTTCTAGTATTCTATGTATATACACCTATAAATCAAAAAAAATTCAAAACATTACAAAACCCAACAAAATCCAAAACATTAAAAATTGTAGTCAAAATCCAAAACATTAGAAAATCCATCAAAATAAATCTATTAGTCCTTATAAATCTATTATTCCTTATGTGTATCACATGATAGTCATCATGGTTTTTCTATACCATTGGTACGTATTATTATATGTAATATCAAAAATTATGTTGCTCAACTCTTACTTGGATGTAATTATTTTCAAAAATCAAATACAAAAAATGAAATAAACACAGGGTATCTATCAAACCATCTCACATTTTAATTCATATTTAACTCATTCGTGTTGTCTAATCATTTGATCTATCACCATTAATCCATGCAGTCACTTCACTTCCTTGTTTATGTTTGCATATTAATCATCCACTATTATTTACTAATATTCTCATTCAATCTCCTACACTTATTGATTGGGATCAACACAATCACATATTCCATCCTTTTTACATCATCAAATAATAATGTGTAATCATTAAATTATATTTTTTAATAACATCCATGGGTCAATCTTACATTACATCATCACTTATATTCCTCTATTGGGATAACTAAATATGGTCTAATATCCACACATAGACATTGTCTAAGTGGGTTATATAGGTAATGATTAGAGACATGGGTTCTCTAAGGATATGTCAAACACCACCATCATCCATCATCCAAGTCATTTCATCCACATTTTCTACCAGTATTTAATCAAAGTGTTATATATCCTTATCAATACTTGTAAATATCAATTTTGTAAATATTTATCACAAATTGGACAATCTATATTTTAATTTTTATGGCTTGTGGCTTACCATCATTGGGATATATCATTCCCATATCTACTTGTGAGACCCCTACATGCAAGAGGAAAATCCAAGCATACAATCTATAAAGTGGGAAATGTACTTTTTCCAATGGGGTAAATAGTTTTACATGCACTCTCTAAAATTTTTCAAACATTAGTATTCAAACAAGTATCTATATTATTGATGATAGTTTTCTCATTTCTATCCCTTTATAATTCTCATTATTCATCCATTTTTGAAAATCTAGAAATATTAAATCATTTATTTTAGATTGTATTCAAATTCTTACAATAATTTATTAATGTAAAATCCACAATCATTTGCAAAATCAATTTCTTTTTATATTTATAAATTCGTAATTTATTATTGTTGGGATATATCATTCCCACACCTACTCAATTGACCCCTGATTCATTATTAAATAAAAATAAGTGTGAAATATCTAAATAGTTATATTACTAATTTTTAAATCAAAACTCCAGTTTTAATTAATTAGGGGAAACCCTTTTACATTACCAACATCTTGCAAAAAATTAAAATCAATTCTGAAGTAACTTGATTTATTGCTTGCCAACCTCTTTTTTAAGTATTTTCTCTTTTCATAAATTTTGAGCATTTGCCTATTTTTCACACAAACCCTTGAAGAGCATCATCACTCTCATTTTCATTCATTTTGTGATTTTTTTTGATTTTATATCATCAACATTCTACTTTCTTTATTCTTGAAAATTGTATTTCTTCATAATACCATCTTAAAGAGGGGCAAATTTAGACACCTAAATTTCATTTAGTATCAAAATTCACCTAAATCATTTAATCATTCTTCTTAAATTAATAATTAACATTTCTTATTAAAATCAAATAATTAATTATTTCAAACATTTTGAAAAAGTTAATTATGCATATTTTAATCTATATTTTTAGTATTTAATTCATTGATTTACCTATTCAAACCTCTCCCACTATTCTCTCCCTCATCCCTACCAAATCCACGAAAGTCTCCACCTCGTATGACTCCTCCCTTGAGTTGCACATCCATTTTGACAAAATCTTGTTGAGTCAGCTAACCAACCCATATTTTTCCTCCATCAAAATAAAATAGTCTCCATCCTCATGGATGAGGATAAATCCTCAACCACTAATCATTTAGAACATTGAAAAAGTCCAAATGATCCTCCATCATTGGATTATTTTCCATGATTCTATAAATAAACATGTAAATCCTCATTTTCATCAATTATCCCTTTTGGGAGAACTACATATGGTCTGATATTCACACATAAATTATTTAAGTGGTTTATGTAGGCAAAACATATAAACATAGGGTCTTTAGGGTCATCTCAGCCACCACAATCATAAATTTGAGAAATTACAACCAATCACAGAATCTTGAGAGATCATAATCATACTCACAATTGTAATCATATATTTTATAATAAAAAAATCTTACATCCAAAGTAAATCAAGGTGAATAAAATTCATCCTTTTGCACCAAAACATTGCACATTCTCTCTTTGCATTAGAAGAGTGAGAACCACATTCTTGATAAGAGAAAATTAGACTCAGTCAAAATGGAGGATTCCTATATCTCAACTATGAAGTTTTGATTATTGTTTTTTGCATTTGTTGCTCTATCTTTAGTTGAGTTTAGCTTAGATTAGTTCATTATATTTTCATATATTTTTGGTAAGCCATTTGGGACCTCACCCACATATTTTTTATCTTCTTATCTTCTTCTTTTGTACTTAGATATCATTTTTTTAATAATTTTTGTTGCTTATCCTTATCTTTTTCATTTAATTTCATTTTTTTGAGCTAATATAGACCAAAATATACTTTAATAGATAATAGGCCTTATCAACAACAAAATTAGACCACCTATCATCCCTTCAAAAATCAAAGGCCTCCTTATCAAGGGTTTAGAGAAAAAAGACCACCTTACTAACCATAAGGAGACATAACTCAAGATAAACCATATGCAACTCTTGATCCTAATGTACATTCTAGTTCAAGATCTATTTTTCCTACACCACCTCAAAACAAATAGATGTAGGATTTAGGTTGGCATCCATCTAATCTCAATGATGCTAAAAAATAAGCCTTAGTGTCATATAACATTAATATGCCATAAATGACATAAGAAGAGTTTTATCTTCAAGGAAGTCAATATCAAGAGACAAGTTTGGTATCACAAGGAGAGACTCAACAAGTTCAAGGGCAACCTAATTCCATTAATATGAATTGAAAAATGGATGATCATATTGAATTTAATTAGGGTGTTGAGACTAGCAATATAAGTGGTCAAGTTACAACTCTAACTAGAGCTGAAATAAGACCCATTGATGAGGCTCAAGTTGCATTTAATCTTGATGTTGTATCTAAGATCACCAAATATCAAGTTGGTTTCCCTATAACATATAAAATTATGAATATAGAGGTTGGGAAAGTTCCCTAAGTACCTATAGTTTATGAGCAAGCAATGGTTTAAAAAGTGTAGCCAAAGGTTAGTGGGGCTCAATTAAGTATAGTGTATCAAATGAAGGAATATAAAATAAATGTTAGCATGTGGGATTATCTCTCTATTCTAAGAGAAAACAAATATTTTCACTCAAGATCTTTTAGCTCTCATATTATCTCCAAAATTGGTTGAGAAATAAGGTGTTATCCTGACTTATTCATACCAACCAACTAAGTAACAAGTAAAATAGGTACATAAGATGGTAAAGATAGAAAAAAATGAGAGAAAATTAAACAAAACTATTCCTTTATACATGTATTTGATATTTGGTGACACTTTGATTCATAATTGTATGGTGGATAGTGGATCCAGTAGCACTGTTATGTCTAAGTAAATTACAGATAAGTTGGGTCTTGTTTATGAACCAAATACTAAAGGAGTGTTGTAACTATATGGATCACCAACAAAGACAATAGGAATTATAAAATATCTAATTTTTACATTACAGTTTTTGTCCCAATGTTACCGTTTAGAAAGATGTATCTATGGTAGACTTGCCTCCCTACTTTGCCATGTGTCTATCAAGGGACTTCACTTCAAAGATTGGAGGATACTTATCAATTGATTGGAAATATTTGATGTTCAAAACTAGGTATGGTACCAAATTAACAATAAATTATAAACCCATTTCACATTTTCATATGGATCCATATATTCCAAGTATTTTGAACACTAATTGTATCATCTCGAATGAGGTGCTAGAAACTAGTGAAGTAGAAGCTGAATCACCTTTAAATGGAGTTTTAGATATTTTCCTTGATGAATGGGCCTCTAATTTTCATGATCATTATCCTTATAATATAATTTAAGAAGGGGTACTTGGTGTTTATTACCTCCATGAGAATGTTACACCAATTCCAACCATGATGAAGGATGATGAGTCTAGTGATGGTCTATGGAAATTATACTATGGTGGATCAAAGAATACACATAGTACCAGGGCTGGAATGATGTTAATTTATCTATAAAATTAAAAGGAATTAATTTTTTATTAAATTTTAGTTTGGTTTTTATAATAATGTTATAGAATATGAGGCACTAGTTCACAATTTGTAGTGGGCTAGGAAGATAAAAGTTAATGAGACCAAAAAAACTACCAAGACAAATAAATTAACAATAGGCCAAGATCTTAAAATAATAATCAAAATTTATTCATATTGAAAAAATTCAAATCATTAAAAATCCAAATAGTACTTAAATAATCCTCAGCTCAATAATTAGATTTTACATGTAAAATTGAAAAAAAAAACTAAAATCTAAAATAAAACATCTATTTTTAGTAGTTGTTATTTATAGTAAGTTTTGTATGATATTATATGAAACTCTAAAAATCTACCAAAATATTCTAAATGCTAAAATTAACCTATTAGATGAAATTTAACTAAATTTGACATCAACACCTAAAAATATACATTTTCTAAAAATAGAAAATTCCTAAAAAATAATTAAATTACAATTTCAAACCATCAAATGATCATGTATGGCCTATGAAAAATATAAAAAACATCCTTATGAAGGTATAACTACCTAGGAAAACAAATAAATTTATGAGATGATCATTTTAGCATGTGGAAGAGCTCAAATGGAGCTATAGGTCAAAAGTTATGGCCTCTAGAAGGTTGGTCTATTTTTTATGCATCATTCTCCTTTGGTTGAAAACAACTCAGCTCTTGTGAGTTGCCCTAATTATACTATTACCATTTTTACTTGTTAATATTCAAACACTATCATATAATCCAATTGCTTTCTTCTTGTTGTAATCCTTCCCACTTCACCAAATACCTATTATAATTCCCTTGCCTTGGGCTCACCATCTTCATATCCAAAACTTACACTATCATTTCCTTCTTTTTCTTTAGAACCCACTTCTCCCAATTTACTTTTTCATCTTCATCACCTTCACCATCCTCTCCATGAAATTCATATAAATCTTAAACATTAAATACTAGAGATATATTAAAATTCAATGGTAAATTCACCTCATAAGCATTGTCATTAATTTTCTTAAAAAAATTGCATAGTCTAATTTTCTTGTACTTAAACTTATTGTATGTGCCTTTTAGAAATATTTATTTCTTCAAGTAAATCATTACCAACTCTCATTATTTAAATACCTTTGATATTATTTTGATATATGCTACTACTTTATATTTCTTATCACTTTCTTGAAACTTTCTTCTTACTCCTTATAGCTACTACATATGCTCTACAAATGCTTTTGCATTATCACTAATTCAATATGCAATCATTAATTATACTAAATCTAAAATACCCATATGATTTCTCCCATAAACAATTTTAAAATGTGGCATTCCCATTGATCTATTCACTAAATTGTTATATTCAAACTTGGCTTGTGGTAAATCCAAGTCCCATTGTTTGTAATTCTCTCCCACTATGCATCTCAATAAATTTCTCAAGATCTTATTCACATTTTTTATATTTCCATATATTTGTGGGCTATATGCACTACTAAATTGTATCTTATTACCCACCTTCTTTCAAAAAGTCCTCCAAAAATGACTTAGAAATTTCATGTCCCTATTTGAAGTAATAGTCTTTAGAACACCATGTAATCTCACAATATCCTTAAAAAATAATTCTGCAACTCTAATGGCATCATTGGTTTTCATACATGTAATGAAATGAACCATTTTAAAAAATCTATCTAAAAAAACAAAAATTGAATCATTACCTCTATGTGTGTTTGGTAATCTGAACACAAAGTCCATACTCAAATCTATCCATGGTCCTCTTGGAACTAGTAATGGCATGTATAATCTAGTATTTTGTGAATTCCCTTTAGCCACCTAACATATCCTACACCTTCAAACATGACTTGACACATCTCTCTTCATCTTTGGCCAAAAATGCTTTTCCTCCACCAAATCTATTATCTTCATCTTACCAAAATGTTAAGCCAAACCACCACTATGTAATTCTCTTATTATTTTATCTGTAGATACCCAACTAGAATGCATAATTGTTTCCCTTTGAAGAGATAACCTTCTTGTATAAAATACTCATCATGAATAGAATTTGTCCCACCTATTAATGGATTCCTACACTGATCACCTACCTTGATAAAATATGGGTATCATATAATTATTTGATAGCTTAAAATCCAACTACTTCACTCACCATAGTATTTAATAATGTTAATCTCTTCATCAATGTATCAATTACCTAATTTTATTTTCCTAATTTATGTTTCAACATAAAATTATACTCCTAAAATAAATAAACCCACTTTACATGCCTACTATTCAACATATTTTGTGTATTCACATACTTCAACGCCTCATGATCTATAAATAGGATAAACTCCTTAGGCACCAGGTAATGCCTGTAATGTCTTAATTCTTGAAAAAAATCATAAATTTTAACATCATAAGTAGATTACTTTGTTCTTACCTCATTCAATTTGTCACTAGAATATTCTATTGGGTTTCCTTCTTGACTCAACACAACACCAATTCCTACAAATGAAGCATAACAATCAACCTCAAACACTTTGTTAAAATATGGTAATGCTAAAATTGGTCTTTTTGTAATCTTATTCTTCAAAAATTCAAATATTTTTATGGCTTCTCTAATCCATGTAAATTCCTTCCCTTTCATACAGTCTATTATTGGTGCCACATTACTAGTAAATTTTTTAATAAATTTTCTAAAAAATGTTGCTAAACCATGAAAACTTCTTACCTATATAATGCTTCTTGGAATATGCCACTCAAAAATTTCCTTTATCTTTTCTTCATCAATTTCACACCATCTAATGAAACCATAAATCCCAAAAATACCAAACTATTTTGCATAAACCTACACTTCATCAAATTTACAAACAACTTCTCCTTTCATAACAAATCTAGTACCATTCTCAATTTTTTTAAGTGTTCTTATTTAGTCTTAATGAAGATCAAAATATCATCAAAATGAAAAACTAAAAACTTACCAATATATTCTCATAGCACTATATTCATCATCCTCATAAATGTGCTAGGTGCATTAGATAATTTCAATGGCATCACCATCAATTCATATAAGCCATCCCTAGTCTTAAATGTAGTTTTCCACTCATCTCCTTCACGAATTCTAATTTGATAATAACCACTCCTTAGATCAATCTTGGTAAAATATTTTTCTCTTAAAAGTACATCCATCATATCATCTACACAAGGTATATGAAACCTATAATTGATTGTAATTTTATTAATTTATCTACTATCCACACACATGATCCATACTCCACCTTTCTTTAGAGTTATTAATGCTTCTATTTCACATGAACTCATACTATCCCTTATTACATTATTTCTTAGAAATTTAATGTCCTATTTATTTTATTCTACATGTTCTATTAGACTCATCCTATAATCTTCTTGATTGAGTAGAGCTAATCCTAGAATCGAATTAGTGTGATGTTGAATATCTCTCTTTGGTGGTAAACCATATGGTAAGTCATTAGGCATAACATTTTCACATTAATTTAGAACTTTTGTTAGTTTTTTTGGTATTGGTACCATTTTTGCATCCTGATTCTTTTATACTAATACATAACAACAACCTACTACCTTGATATCTTGGATAAATTATTTGGTAGAGAGCATGCTTTATGTCTTCTCTTCCTCTTTAATAAGTAACAAAAATACCTTTGTACCACCTTTCCAAAAAGTGTACATGTTATTTTCTCAATCATGAATTACTTTCCTATCAAATTTCCATGGTCTCCCTAATAAAAAATGGCATGCATGCATCGAAATGACATCACACCATATTTCATCATTATAATTTTTTCCTATACAAAACTTGATTAAGTACCTTTTATCTACTGTAGCTTCATTTCCTTTCTTAAATAATGAAATCTGATAAGGATTAGGATTATTTTCACATTTTAAATTTAGTTTCTCTATTATTTCTTTAGAGACCATATTTTTAGAACTACCACCATCTATAATTACTTTGCATACCTTTCCACCCAATGTACATCTTATTCAAAAAATATTTCATTACATCCATGCATCATCACCTTCTTTATTATAAACTTGTTCCTTCTTTAGAATGATCATTATCCTTCTCATCATGAGATTATCTCCAACATTTATAGGTGAAACTTTAATATTTTCTCTTCTATCTTGGCCTCAACTAGATTTACTCTTAGGCAATATTCTTGCCTTCTTTCTTGATCATGATAGTGTGGAGACTCAAATTTTTTGTGTCATTCTTCTCCACATCTATAATAGACATAAGATATATGTTGATTCAAAAACCATCCTCTAGCACCACTATAATCTCACCCTCTCTAAAATTCTCTTGCTTTTTGTTGGTATTAAAACCCTTGCCTATTATCATCTTGCCTTTCTAGACCATGTTATGATTCACCTCTATTGGTATTATACCAACCTCTAGTGGTATTAAAATTAACTTCTTCTCTATTTGGAGGGGATATTTTTCTTCTTGGACCAAGAGACGTTCGTCTAAAAAAAATTTCTATTTTATTTTTCTTCTACCTTCAAAGCTAATTGATAAGCCTCCTCCATGCTAAGTATTATATGCATGCTTATTTCATCTTGAATAGTAAATTTTAAACCATTTACATACCTTATATCCATCTAATCTTTTATTTCATCATGATCCATTTATATGGAAATCTTATCAAAATCAAATGTATATTCTTATATACTGTGATCTTTTTGCCTCAAATTCTAGAATATTTAGTATAGGGTTTGTGCATAATCTATAGGAAGAAATTTCTCCCTCAGGTTCTTCTCCATATTTTTCCATTAATTAATCTTCTCTTTACCTTCCCTCTATCTCTCTTTTTTTAGGTGATCCCACCAAATCATTTCATGACCTTTCAATTTAGTACATGAAAATTTTACCTTCTTATCTTCTCTCATAGTCTTCCACTCAAAGAATTTCTCCATACTATTCATCCAATCTATCAAATCTTCTAGTTTTAAACCACCTCCATAATCTAGAACATCAAATTTTATTCCTTAATTTATTCCTTATAAATATTGAACCATCCTCTCTTATATTTATTGTGGTTCTTCTTCTTTTTACTGAATTTCTTCATCACAATTTAACTCCCTTAGCTTCATCACCACCTTCTCTTCTTGCCTAATTAGTGATAACATCTATTAATTATTAAACTTGCATATAAATATCTTGTATAGTTTGGTTCATCTATGAAATTCCTCCTCATCCTCTCACAATGTCTTTCTCCTCCAAGATTTGAACTTGCTTTGATACCAGATAATGAAACAAAAAAAACTATCAAGACAAATAAATTACCAATAGGCTAAGATCTTAAAACAATAATAAGAATTGATTCATATTCAATGAATTTAAATATTCACAAACCCAAGCCATACTTAAATAAGCCTCAACTTATAAATTAGAGTTTATAAGTAAAATATGAAAAAAACTAAAATTTAAAAGAAAAATATTTTTAGCAGCTACTATTTATAGTAAGTTTTGCATGCAAGCATATGCAACTCTAAAAAATTCTAAAATTAACCTATCAAATGAAATTAAACTAAAGTTTATGACAAGAACTAAAAATATACAATTTCTAAAAATAGAAAATTATTGAAAAAATAATTAATTTACAATTTTAGATCCTCAAATGATCATGTATGACCTCTAAAAAATATCAAAAGACCCATAGGTAGGTATAACTCCCTAAAAAACAATGAAATTTTTGAGATGGTAATTTTGGTGTGCGGAAGATCTCAAACAAAGTTATGGGTTGAAAGTTATGGCCTCTAAAATGTTGGCCTATTTTTTTTGCATCAAAAATCAACACCTTACAAGTATTTGGTGATAGTAAACTTTTATTTCAACAAATAAAAGAGGTCTTAATGTATGCAAAAATTTATTGCATAGATCTTATAATAATAAGGTGTGGGACTTTAATTTTTTTAAGCTTTGAACATTTAGGTAATACCAAGGGATGAAAATAAACATGGAGATAGACTAGCTATCATTGGGGCATAATTAGTATCCCAACTAATATAAAAAGTGAAAAACTTTAGTCACACCTTAAAGTGGTTGTAAGACATTCTATTCCATATAACCACAATAATTGGAAAGTGTTTGAATATGACAATCAATTTTTTAGGATCTTGCAAGAATATGCTATGTTTTCCTCAAAAAATCAATCAAACTTCTTGTAGTAGTATGGTGATCAAATTGTGCAACTAAAAATAAATAAGTTGCCTAATGGATTGGTCATGCTTGAGAAAATATTATAATGTGATGATGTTTTAAGAAGGGAAAAGTTATCTTTGTTAACAAATGAAGAACACTAACCAATATGGAGATTGTAGCTAGTAAGAGCTTGAAGTTGGGTAAGGTATGCATTCCTTCACAAAAGGAAGCTTTCATTAAACTATGCACAAGTTTTGTTGATGTGTTTGCATGGATATGTAGTGATCTAAAGGGATTTTATCCAAGTATAACTCAACACACCATTGATTTAGAGGGTAAAACTAAACTAATGAGATAAAGACAAAGGCCTATCAATCTAAAGCTTGAGCTGTTGATGAGAGATGAACTTTATAATCTCATAAATTTAGCTATTATATTTCTAATTAAAAACTCAATTTGGGTGGAAAACCTTGTTCTAGTATGGAAAAAGAAAGGTGAGATTATGATATGTGTTGACTTACATGATTCAAACAAAGATTCCATTAAATCTCACTATCCATTTCCATATATAGAATAAATTTTATAATTGGATATAGGTTTAGAGAGGTTTTTTTTATTGGATGGATATAATGGTTACAATCAGATTATTGGTCAATGAAGAATACCAATTCAATGCAACCTTCACTACTAAGTGGGGGACATTTTCATATATAAATATTCCCTTTAATTTATCCAATTTTGGATCAACCTTTTAGAGAGCCATGTATATAGAATTCTAGGGCCTTCTTAATAGGTTTATACTTATTTATTTGGATGGCATAACAATGTTTTCCAAGTGGTTGAAAGGTGTAGGAAATTTCGGGTGCCTGTAAATCCAAGAAAGTGTGTCTTCTCAATTTATTAAGGTAAGATCCTTGGGCATGTGATTTAAAAATATAGCTTGAGTATAGACCCTAAAAGGATAGAATCAATTCTTTCACTTTTCTTGTCCAAGCACAAGAAGTCTTTATAAATCTTCTAAGGGAAAACAAATTTTATAAAAAGATATATTTCATATTTTTCCACTTTAGCTAAGCCACTTACAAGCATGATAAATAAGAATTAGAGTTTTAGATGGTAAAAGGAAGGAGTAAAGAGTTTTGAAGAGATCAAGAAAGCTATCTCTAGTCCTCCTACACTCATAAACATAGATTTCACAGAGTATTTCATTTTGTATACTTATGCTAAAATAGAAAACATTTCAATAATTCTTATGCAATGAAATCATGAGGCTTTGGAGTAGCCAATAACCTTATTTAGTCAAGGCTTGGAAGAGTATGAATCAAGGTTATTTTTTGTTGAAAAACATGTACTTTTAGTTATAAGGTTTGTCAATAAATTTAGATACTTGTTGTCTAATAATAAGATACACCTAATAGTTGTCCATCCAAGTATCAAGGAGTTTATCTTGAATAAAGACATAAATGAGAAAAGAGTTAGTTAGATAATCAAGGTAATAGACTATGATGTGGAAATGAAGGTCACAAAGATGATTATAGGTAAATTACTTTGTGAGCATCTAGCATAAGACTTAAAAGAGGTAAATGAGGTGGTTTGGTGTCAAATGATGAAGAGATTATAGTTGATAATACCTCACCATCCAATTAGTTTTTGGACATGGTAAGATATCTCTAAGATGGTATTCATCCCTATCATATAAGTGTTTCAAAAAGAAGAAATCTTAGATTTAAATCAATGGCATATTGCTAAGATGTATAAAGCCAAGCCAAACATAGAGATTAATTGAGTAGTTCCATGATGGACATGGTGGAGGTCATTATTCAACAACGACCACAACCCTTAAGATCATTAGAGTTGGGTATTATTGGCCTAACATGTCTAGTGATTATCATTCAAGGGTTAGGAAGTGCAAATAGTGTGTTATGTTTGTAGGAATAGTTAAATTTACAACCTTACCTATAAAACTAATTGCACTGGACCAACCCTTTGTCTAATGGGGATTGGATTTTATTGGTTTCATTAACCCCCCTTCAAGTGTAGGACATAAATGGATCCTAATTACTAAAAATTACTTCACTAAATAGATAAAAGCAATAACAATGAAAGAAGCAAACAAATCTAATGTTTTAAATTTTTATAAAGGTTTTCTTACTAGATTTGGAGTTCCTTCAACTATTATTTTTGATAATGATATGGCCTTTGTGGGGACTAATATCAACCAATGTGCTATTCAACATGGTGTTTATCTCAACACTTCATCAAATTATTATCCATAAGGAAATGGCCTTGCTGAGTCCACAAACAAGAACTTGTTAAAGATCATAAGTATGAGTATTAAAGATAATTAGAGGTAATGGTATCTCAAGTTGAAATTATCTCTATGGGTTGATAGGATCACCTACAAAATATCAATAGCTAAATCTTCATACAAGCTCATATATGGTAAGGAAGTAAGATTACCTATTTCTCTTGAGCTTCCTGCTTTAGAACTAATGCTTCAACTTGATTTGTTTGAGAATGAACCAATTGAGCTAAAATATGTTAAACTTATAGAGCTAGAAGAGGTTTGAACTCAATCCATATTAGCCATGGAAATCCACCTAGCACAAGTGAAAAGAGCCTTTGATAGGAGATCTTCTTCACAAAAATTCAAAAAAGGAGATTTGGTCCTCAAGTGGGATGAGGATAGAGATAAAATAGGAAGGAATACAAAGTTTTACTCTCTTTAGAGTGGTCCATATATAATCTCTAGATAAAAATCCCACAATGACTTCTAACTTGCAAAGATGGATGGCTAGGAGCTTCATATCCTAGTTAATAAGATACATTTGAAATATTGCAATTGAAGAGACAAGTTCCGTGTATATAATTAATCTATTTATTTTAATCCAAGTGATGTTATAGCCCATTATTTTGTGTTTTTGTTGTTCGAAATAAGTTCTTTGTTGGCACATTTTCTTTGTTAGGTTAGTTTCTTTATTTTATGTTCTTCCTTCATTGTCTTGGTGGCATAAGTGTATTATCCTAAGTAAAAAAAATTCTTACAGTCATGAATTAGATTTGTAATTATTTATGAGTTTGAGATTAATGTAAATGTTTTGGTTCTTAAGAATATTAGTCATGCTTCCCAATTGGGTCACCAAAATGTTGACAATTTTTCCCTCATAGGTCAAATTGGCATCCCTACCATTCAAAAATTTGCATATCATGCAAGTTTGTCTTATGAGTCATTGAATTAGTATTGAAGATTCCATAATGTGATTAAAGTAACTAGACCATCTTAGCACATCATGTAAGAATGAATAGGCTAGTTGTTTTAGGTGTTTCATAATTTTACTTTAGAAGTCAACCAAAATTTGAATATTTACATAGAGATGATGTATTTTGTGTTATGGTCATCCCCTAAAAATTTAATGTCTTGATGAGTTTTCTATCTCAATATATAAGGATCCAAAATGATCTATGAATGTGGGATGTGCTTGGGGACTTAAAACTGATGTCATAATAAATAGTTATTTAGATTCAAAAAATCTTTAATGAGCTTCAAGTTAAACGTAAGGTCAATAAGTGGCATGATATTGGAGGGTGGAACCAAAGATCAATGGCTTATAGGAAATTAACTAAGTCAATAAGTCAAATGTAGATATATGATATGAATTCAATCATGAAATCAAAGATTAATGATAAGCTCATGGTTAACAAGTTAGTGGATCCTAAGATTGAACTTGTTGGTGCCAAGTGTCTGAATTGAGGTGACCTGGAAGAGAGATCTATAGCCTGTGTACAATCATATTGTCAAATAGAGATGATCTATTATGTTTTTAATTTAATCCTATGGAGGGAGTTCATCAATATATCTCAAACTAATCCAAAAAATGGGAACAAACTTAGGCTATGGGTATCGTATGGTGATGTTGAACCTTTGAAGAAGGTTGGATTCTTCTTGGATGTATCACCTAAACTAATCCCTTTGTTGGAAAAGGGATAAAAATAGATAATAATTCATGAAAACATGTTAAGTGAAGGTGATGCAACAATTTTTTCAAAACTTATAATTACACAAAACACACTATTAGACATTTTTTCACTTATAAATATCACTTCAATCACCCTTTGATCCACTTTCGCATCAGTATTTAACAAAAAGACACTTACTAGCGAAAAATTATCTAGCATGGGAGGGTAGTTGTCACTTCCAAACTAACCAATACGCTATCTATTTCACTTATAATGACCTATTAGAACTAAAAAACACTTCATGAAGATGAGAAAAATCATATAGGGGAAAAAGAAACCATACATTAACATAATCACATCAATTAATTAATGGAACACACTTCAATTCATCTTGTAAATGTACTAATTTAGTCTTTATTGCATTAAATAGGTGTTACAAATCTTGGCATGGCCTGGGCATGGAAAAAGCATAAGAGTATCCTTTTTTGAGGTTGAAAATGGAAGATATATAAGAAAAAGGGAAGAGAGAAAGGGAAGTGATCAAGTAGAAATTAATAATGAGGCCTAACCACTTTTTGATCAATTACCATTAATCATGCCTCTAAAAATTAACTTTCATAAGCTCCCAACAGCTTTCAAGCCTTTTTACTGACTTAGAAACACAGTTATAAGATAATAATTTGTTGGGGATGATGAGTCATGATCCATTCAAAAGGGAACAATCTCTAAAGACTTTTGAAAATTCATTGAATGCTCCACTATCTTTCTCAACCTCTAGACTCTCCATGTTCTTAATGAGATTGCAACACCATGCTTTATCTTGTTTTATTTTTTACATTATCAGACTTGAACTCATTCACTAAAGTCCCCTCTAACATTACTTTCATAGTCATAATTATGCCATTACTCCCAACCCTGAACATAGGTCCACTATAGATGAAAACCAATTTCCATATTAATTTTCATAGTCATAATTCGATGAAGATCTATAGGATAAATTTTCTTGATAATTAAAAAGACGTAAAGCTTACATCTGATAAATTTTGAGAGGTTTGGTGGAGCTTTAATGGCATCTTATGACTCTATAGGGTTTTATCTTGGTAACCTAGATCGTATTAGATCTTGTGTTTATACATTTATCTGTCTTCATGTCAAAATCCTTTGATCTAATATGTATACCTTTGTGGCCTTTTGATGAAACTATCCTTCCACTACTCTGCACCATCAACTTGTTAGCTAATTTCTCATGAAAGGCCTATTTAGTTTAATCATTCCTTGTAGCCCTATTTTCCCTATTTATTGGCCATAAATATTTATAGATTAACTCAATTATGAAAGTAAAACCATTTATGGATACCCATTAAGACCTTATATAACATACTAAAAAATCTCCTGAGGTTACTTTGTACGGAATTGTACTTTCTTCTTTAGGCCATGTTCTAATTAGCCTTCCTTGTGTACAGAACACCTTGTCTAGAGTAAAGTACAGACTTTATAACCAAACCAAGCATCATTACAGATACCCATTATCTTGTTACAGGTAAATCAATCATTTTTTAGTGCACTTCTTTGTATAAATCTACTTTTTCTATATTGGCCTATGCTCTTCCCTTCACATGCACCTAGGTTTCACTTGGCAATTGTTCTTTTCCATACTTATCCATACTGTAGAACCTTCATAACACTTCAAAAAGTTTTATAACACCTTCATGGTTCATATTTCAAATTTTCAATAGGTTTCAATCATTAAAACTCATTTTGAGGGCTAGAAACTAATTCAAGATTTTCCCTTGGACAGTCACAGGTTGAGAGCTAATTAATTTTCTTGGGAGTGTTCTAGATTATTTAAATGGTTATAATCAATTATATAGGGTCTTTATTAGTTCCATACACCTTCTCCAATCCTCCTCCCATTCATAAAAACCTCCTATGCTTTCCAATACTCAACAACTCAGTTGTCCTTGATTGTATTTTCATAACAGTCAACAGGGTTCATGGGTTTCTCCTCTAACACAATGATCAACAGGGTTATAGGGTAATGTATAAAAATTTAAATACCTTAAATTATTTCTCCATTCCATACTCATATCAAGGGATTATTTTATCAATCTATTTACCTTGCAAAACATGCAAATGTCTTACCTTTTCCTGTACTCTGTCAAACACAGACCTGAGAGCCAACAGTTGGAGATTTTAAGACATCAAAGGGTTTCTAAACCTGTTTCTTCCTTTCTTAAGTTTATACCTGACTCAGGGACCTATTTCCATACCATTTTCAACTCCATACAAACATTTTCACGTGGATTTTACCTTGGACAGTGGGTTGTAAGTATACAGGTCTAAATATCATGTTTAGGCTTCTTTTGACATTCAAAGCTCTTAAGACTTCTTGGTCACATAATATAGTTTAAACTCATTCTCAACATATAAATTAACCATTCTAAATGTATTTTTATAAATTTTCTCAAGTGAACTATCATCCACACACACATACATATACACACACACAGGCCTGTTTACCAGAATTTCATAAAGAGACCATAACATGAAACAAAACATTCATTCTCCTTAAATCAAATGGAAGACTTACATTTCAATATCAAAGTCCATGGATTTTAAAGCCTTGTTTTCTCCTTCAAAAATTCTTTTCTCCTTCTCTTTTCTTCAACATCTCTTGAGTGAGGTCCTCCCTCACTAATTCTTTTCTCTATCCTGCATTCTATCTTCTTCTCCTTGAATGAGAGGAATTTTCCTCTCTGTCCTTATTCTCTTCTACACCCCTCTCCTCATCTCTTCTCTTTCCATCCTCTTTCCTTAATGAATTCTTATTTTTCTCTCTTTTCAATAACTTTTCTTCTAACTTCTATGCCCCAAATTGGGCTTAAGGCAAAACAAAATATTGTTTTTAAGTTTTAACAAGATTCTAAGGTTGAAAATAGTTTCAACCATTTCCCCCTAATTTCCTCAACTGCCTAACCATTACTTTTTACCTTTTACCTTTCACCTATTGATAATTACATTTACTTTTAAGGTGAAATTTTGAAATCTCACACAATTTGGAGGGAAAACCAGAATTTGAATTTTCATGCTAGAATTTCATTTGCATTTGCAACTAGTCCTCCATGGTGCTATTATAGATGCTCCTACATCATACTCTCCCTCTAGAAAAGATTTGAACCTTAGTTCAAATTCCATGCTTCCTCCTTACTTTAGTCTTCACTCGTATACCTAGATCCCAAGGTCTTGTTACCAATATCAATGCTTGTGTTTGATAGTCTTTGTTCTTCATCTTGTTGTTCTTCCTCTTCTAGTATGTTCTCCTCATCTCTTTCTCATCTGCCATCTCCCACTTCCACGCTTCTTCATCTTCATACATAGCTTCTAGATCTTCTTTTTGTTCTTCCTAATTCATGAGCTTCTCCAATGACTCATGTATGTCATTCACTTTAGCAACCTTCATACCTACATACAAAACATCAAAAGCCACCTTAGAATCAAAATCTTTAGGCCATGAAGCCTCTTGGCTGCCTCCATGCTCTTGCTCCTTAATCAAAACTGTCTTGACCTCTTTGCTTTGCTCTTGTCTTGCTTCATTCTTCCCAATGGTGTCTTCACCATGGCTTGTACCTTCCTTCATCTCTCTTGAATTACCAAACAGCTCCTCCAACATCCTCAACTCTTCCTTTAGTGAGATCTCATCTATCTCACTATCTTCATCAAACTTGGGCTGATCACTTACAAGGATAACTTTTCATTTACTACCCTCACTCTTCATCTCATCTTTTATTAGCTTGTTTTCACATACACCAACTTCTTTAATATACTCATCAAAAACAATTGAAACACCATTACCTTGTGTTTCCTTACTATCTTCAATTGTTGCCTGAAGCCATCTTGTTTGTTCTTGCCTCAATTCATTTTCCATCCTCTTGGAACTCTCTCCTTGCTGTACATTAGTTTTCATAGACATTTTCCATTCCTCATTTCTCATGAAAATATCATTGAAGGATTCAAAAACATCATTAGAAACAATTTGTTTACCTTTCATCTTTGCATCCTCATACTCCACCTCATTATTCTTTGAGAAGTTTTCTTTCTCATCTTCATTCTCTTGGCTGCTAGGATCATCTTCAATCCTCTCTTTTCTCTTTGCCTTCTTAGGCACCCACATTTGAGTCTTCTTCTTATCATTTGACTTCACAAGCCATTTAGGCATCCTGTAACCATGCTTTTGTACTAGCACTTCCTTTTGCTTTGGAGTTTTTTTTTTCCACCATTTAGGCATCACATACCCATGCTTAAATTCTCTTTTTGAGGGATCTATCCTCTTCCTTAACTCTTGCACCTGTACATTAGCAGCTTCATGCTCATAATAACAATTAAAATCAGCATTTAACACTTCATTTACCTCTTTGATAGCTTGTTCCATGGAGCAATTTTTCTCTTTCTTTGTGCTTGGCTGCTCTCTTTCTTCTTCTTGGCCTTCAATGGCATCATGAAATTCAGCTTCATCTTATACCTCTTCTCTCACTTGTATGGATTCTTCAACACTTCCCTCATGCATTAACCAATGCATCTCTTCTTCTTCCTTATCAATAGTAGCAAACTTACTTCTCTTTCCTCTTAGACATTCACTTGTGTACTTGGTGTCTTCTCTTGCACCAATCTCTTCACTCTTAAAGTCCATTCTCTTGACCTTCACAATGCTGCTCATACCTGCAATTACCCATTCAAATAAAACATTAGATATAAAAACAAGAGACCATAATGTCTCCATGAGTGCTCTCTTCATCAACACTCTCATCTTTTCAAGTGCTCTTCCTGGCACTTCATCTTTTCTTTCTTCTCTTCTCTTGTTCTCCACAATGAGAACATTCTTTACAACTTCTTCCTCTTGCTACTCACTTGGCAACCTATTCATCTTCTTCAAGCCTCTATGGGCTTCTCTCTTCATGGAAATCTTCTTTTGCCTTCTTCTCCCCTTCACTAGGAGATCTATTGGCCACTTCGTCGTCTTCCTCATTGGCCATACCCATGCTTGATTATCCATCTGCATCCAAGACTCATATTCATCTTTAATCTTAGTTAACTCTCTCTTCAAATTGGTAATCTCTTTATCAATTACAAAACTATTCATACCTTTGATGTTTGCTTTCTTCTTGGTGCCCTCATATACCTTGCTACTCTGCAGTGCCTTCAACAATACTTCCATCTCTGAGATCTTCACCCAAGTCTTTTCCACCTTGATCTCTTAATCCCTTATCTCATCCAAGCCTTTCTCCTTGACTTGTCTTTTGACAATCTCCTTGATCTCACCTAGGCCTTTTGCATCCTAGTCTTGTGATCCTTTTCTCAATCCTGCAGCAACTCTACAACACTTCAACAAATTACAAATTACAAATCCAAGCTTACCTTGCTTTGGATCTTCCTCTTGAACATCCACTATGCTCTCTTAATTTTGAGCTCTCCAAGCTTCAAACTCCATCCTTTACCTCACCTAAGTCTATTTCACCTTAGTCTTTTGGTAAACTATCCAAGCTTCTTCTTGGATCTTCACTAAGCCTTCTTGGCTTCTTCTCTTCTTAAGCCTCAATGACTTGGCTGCCTTGAACCTGAAACTCCTTCACTTGATTACTTCTTATCATAATAACTCAAACCAAATAACAAAATTATTCATACCTTTTCTCCCCAGGGTCTTCTAGTGCTTTATCCTGCTCATCCTCTTACCAACTCCTGTAACAACTCATTAGAAATCACAACCAACAACAAGTTACCAATTCCCAAGAGCTTTGAGCTCTGATACCAAATGATGAAACTGTCCTTCCACTACTCTTTACCATCAACTTGTGAGCTAATTTCTCATGAAAGGCCTATTTAGTTTAATCATTCCTTGTAGCCCTATTTTCCCTATTTATTGGCCATAAATATTTATATTTTAACTCAATAATGAAATTAAAAACATTTCTTGATACCCATTAAGCCCTTCTATAACATACTGAAAAATCTATTGAGGTTACTTTGTACGGAATTGTACTTTCTTCTTTAGGCCATGTTTTAATTAGCCCTCCTTATGTACAAAACACCTTGTCCAAAGTAAAGTACGGAATTTATAACCAAAAAAAGCATGATTCCAAATACCCATTATCTTGTTATAGGTGAATAAATAATTTTTTAGTGCACTTCTTTGGAGAAATCTACTTTTCCTATATTGGCCTATGCTCTTCCCTTCACATGCACCTAGGTTTCACTTGGCAATTGTTCCATACTTCTCCGTATTGTAGCACCTTCATACCACTTCCAACAGTTTTATAAAACCTTCATGGTTCATATTGAAAAGTTTCAAGATGTTTCAATCATTAAAACTCATTTTGAGGGCTAGAAGCTAATTCAGGATTTTCCCTTAGACAGTCACAAGCCGAGAGCTAATTAATTTTGATGAGAGTGTTCTAGATTATTTAAAGGGTTATAATCAATTCTATATGGTCTGTACTAGTTCCCTACACCTTCTCCAATCCTCCTCCCATTCATAACAACCTCATATGCTTGCCAATACTCAACAACTCAGTTGTCCTTGACTGTATTTTCATAACAGCCAACAAGGTTATTGGGTTTCTCTTCTAACACAATGATCAACAGGGTTCCAAGGTAATGTATAAAAATTTAAATACCTTAAATTATTTCCACTTTCCATACTCATATCAAGGGATGATTTTATCAATCTATTTACCTTGCAAAACATGCAAATGTCTTACCTTTTCCTGTACTCTATCAAACACAGACCTAAGAGCCAACAGTTGGAGATTTTAAGACATCAAAGGGTTTATAAACATGTTTCTTCATTTCTTAAGTTTATACCTGCTTCAGGGACCTATTTACATACCATTTTCAACTCCATACAAACATTTTCACATGGATTTTACCTTGGACAGTGGGCTGTAAGTATACAGGTCTGAATATCCTGTTTAGTCCTGTTTAGGCTTCTTTTGACATTCAAAGCTCTTAAGACTTCTTGGTCACATAATATAGTTTAAAATCATTCTAAACATATAAAGTAACCTGTCTACATGTATTTTTCTAAATGTTCTCAAGTGAACTATCATCCACACACACATACATATACACACACAGGCCTGTTTACCAGAATTTCATAAAGAGACCATAACATCAAACAAAACATTCATTCTCCTTAAATCAAATGGAAGACTTACATTTAAATATCAAAGTACATGGATTTTAAAGCCTTGTCTGATCCTTTAAACATTATTTTCTCCTTCTCTTTTCTTCAACATCTCTTGAGTGAGGTCCTCCCTCACTAATTATTTTCTCTATCCTTCATTTTATCTTCTTCCACTTGAATGAGAGGACTTTTCCTCTCTGTCCTTATTGTCTTCTATGCCCCTCTCCTCCTATATTCTCTTTTCATCCTCTCTCCTTAATGAATTCATCTTTTTCTCTCTTTTCAATAACTTTTCTTCTAACTTCTACGCCCCAAATTTGGCTTAAGGCAAAAACAAAATATTGTTTTTATGTTTTAACAATATTCTAAGGTTGAAAATAGTTTCAACCAATTACCCCTGATTTCCTCAATAGCCTAACCATTAATTTTTACCTTTTACCTTTCACCTTTTGATAATTACATTTACTTTTAAGGTGAAATTTTGAAATCTCACACAATTTGGAGGGAAAACCAGAATTTGAATTTTCATGCTAGAATTTCATTTGCATTTGCAACTAGTCCTCCATGGTGCTATTGTAGATGCTCTTGCATCACCTTTCCTCGCTACCTTACTATTTATCGTATTTAAAAATATGACTATTTGTTGATTTAGGCATGTGTATTCACATTGTACCTTTTGGGACTTGATCAACTCTCCTCCATTGATTTCCTCAAAAGTCTCTTGGATTTGACCTTCATCATTAGCCATTGATCTTGATCTAAATCCAAGAATGTACCACTTGGAAAACCCAAACTATTTCTATGGACATAGCTATCATATCTCCATTTGGTTCATGTGTTTATGATATGACATGACCTCACATGCAATATGGGATCATTGACTTCTTGGATTCATTCACACCATTGATCTCCTCCTGCATGATTGAACATGCTATGTTGATTTTTTAAATGTCAGATCAAACATGGACCAATGATATCCATATGATAATATGATCAAAGTCAACCAAAATTTAAATATTTAAAAATATAAATATGACTATACAAATTTTATTCTTCGTAACCCAGATCATATTAGATCTCACATTTATACTATATACACCTAAATCTAGGCATAGATAATGTCCAATTAGGCTTTTGGCTAATTTCTACCCAATTTATGCAATTTGGCATAAAAATAATAAAGTGCATTAAAATATGTGAAAATGATGTATTCAACTGCCAATTTTGGCTAGGGTAACCCTAAGTGAGGCAATGCAATTTATGGGCCAGCTAACTTTAATAAGTTCATTTCAAGTCAAAATGCCAATTTTGCACTTGAGTGCTCTGGATTGCTCATTCCTATCAAATATTTTTCACAAGAAACATGCCTTTGTTATTTTTTGTCAATAACATCTTAAATGGGATAATGGATCCAATGCATTTGACATCACCTTCCAATTCCAATCCAGTCAAATTTTGGACCAATAATAAGGCATTCTAATCAATTAGAGTAATTTATGCATAAAGTGCTTAATCATGCTTAAGAACTAATTAAACCAAATTAGGGCCTAATAAATAATTCAATATAAAATTGTTGAATAATTTGTTTTGAAAATGCATATTGAATATTTGCATCATTAGGTGACCTCATTTCTTGGGAAGACATCCCTAGGACATAAATGCCATAAATATAAGTATTCATGCCCTCCATGCCTCTTAATTCCTCCTCTATTCAAAATATTGATGATCCTATTTATCAATTTTAATTTCATAATTGAATTAATCCTTAGCCACACATCTCAATCCTGAGATGGATGGTTCAGGTTGATTCTATAAATTTGAAAAAAATTATAAATAGGAGGCCTTACCACACCATTTCGAAGAGTTAAGAATGCAAAGTTATAATGCAAGATTAGTTAATAAAAGCTTCATTAAACTAGTGTTACCATTCCAAATTTATTCCAAGCTAAAACCAAAGGTGCTAAGGAGATATGGAGGTAGCCAAGCTTCCATTGCTAAGGACTTTATGAGCACAAGCTGAGCAAGTCACTACAACAAGCATTTTGGAGCATTCAAGGAAGGTAAAAGAGGGTTTATTTTGCATTCTAGTTATGTGTTTTATTCATTTTTGTTAACTAAACTCTCCCTAGTGTCTAGCCATAGATATTTTATATTATTAGTGTGTTTATTTCATTTTGTTTTCATTTTAGAACTAACACCATACTAACTATCCTATCTTGAGTGAAATTCCTAGATTCACATTATGGCATGCCCAGTGGGACTAGATGCATCTCACACTTGAAGAGTATCATTTTGTAACTTTAAAATATTCATTCAGACCTTTAAAACTCTTGTAAATTGATTTTCTAACATTATTTTTTCATTTTTGTTTGCCACAATTTTTATACAATAACTTACGTCGATAAGTAATACTGACATTAGTTGAATATATTAACTAACATTAGTTAGTAAAAATGATATCATTTGTATACCTAATATTAGTTATATTGGCATAATCGATGTTAATTGGATAACTGAGATCGATTAGGAAATGTAACCATCTTCAGTTATAGAAACCGATGTCAGTCACTATGTTTTTCTTAAAACATAGACCCAAGAGTTTTTTTTCTAAACTTTATTGTTTAAAACCAAAAGGAGATTGAAAGCTAAAGGATATGCAGACATTTTTGTTGTAGGGCCAAGCTTAAAATTTGAAAAAAACATGTTTATATCACCTTTTGTATGCTTAAAAAATAATTCTAAACCTTGTTTTATTATTTAAAATTTCTAGATGTTTATGATGAATGCTTTCAAAGTTTGTAATTAAGACTAAGGGGTCAAATGAACAAATTGAACACACTTGTCAATTATTAAGTGTAATAGTTATTTATATTGAATCTTTATTTGGCAAAAAGAGGAATGTTGCATGTATGCTCTTCTATTTATCCCCTATAGATAACCCTTGGAATTAAAAGTGCCATTCCTATTTCAAGTAGCCTAGTCCAAGGCTTAGAAAGAAAGTCATCTAAAGAACTCCCCAAAAACTCATCAAAGTTTAGGTGACCTTCAAAACAACCCTAATGTCTTTCTAATTTCATATTTTCTTTATTTTTATGCAAACTTGGCTTGTGAGGGGGACTTCATCACCTCCCATGAGTTCTTTAGGGAAGATTTGATTTGGGGTTTCACCTCACAACATCGAATTCATTTGGATCCCTTGGAGTTTCACAGGGGACATAGTGGAACGTTGGACATCACACTACACTGAGTGAACTCTAAGATGTATTGGTTTCAAAAGGGACTAGACCTTTTTTCAACAAGCCAAGTGATACAAACCCAAAATCTATGCTTTTTTTGTATTATTTAGCATGAAAGTCATTGTTCAATTTATTACCCTATATCATTTGAAAACTTGTTAGATCTTAAAAAAATCCCCAATTTCCATGGAAGTACTATTGGTGCAAGGTGTACCTCAAGGTCCATGTCACAAGACTTTCATTTGAGAGAAGGGGGGTGTAAAAACCCTACTATATAATGCACATTTAATTTTAGATGAACACTTAAAATCCTTTCAAATGATGTATATTGATAGATTCTAATAATACCAAGCAACCTTGTTAGTTTAGGATCTAAGATCAATTAATTAAGGGGTCTTGTCCTAGATTAAAGTCTTATTTAGAGTCAAAACTCAGTGTAAACAAATAATCCAAACCAAACACATAGTCCAAATTTTCCTTTGAACAAAGAGGCATCATGCTGCCCATGTGAGATCATCAATTTGCCTTGTTCAAAGTTTATAAAAATCTTGAGTCATATCATACACTTTGGCATAGTTATGCTACCCAATTGAGTCTAAACCTTTGTAATATCCCCTTCAAATAGGGAATATAAAAAGACAAAATCTCTGTACAAAGATAAAAATTTTGCTAAAATAATTTCCAAATAAATAAATAAATCACAGTATAATCTCTCAATAGCAAATCAAAGATCTTATCACTTATTCTTCTAGATGATTACAGAATTGAGTCTCTATCATACAAATAAAATATAATGAAATATTCTATCTTAAAACCCTAGGCTTTTGCAAATCTGGAACTTAAGCTCAAATCTAGACGTCTCAGCCTGCTGTGTTGAATAGACAGTCACTGACATCGATCGATATACTGCCAATTTCGGTCTCTGTCGGTCCTTCTCTGCCAATGTCAGTCTTCAGTCGGCTGATGTCAGTCACTGAGGATTTTTGTCTGTCGAGGTCGGTATCTGTGTGGATCTGTGTGGACCTGTACAGACTTCGTACGACCACCAATAAAGCACAACCTATCTATTTTTCAACCTATAATTTGAAGATATATGGCCCTAATATAGAAGATCTCTATCTGTATAATTTATTGAATCAAAAACCTAATAAAATAAATACCTAGAAAGCTCTGTGACAACTTCTATATGAAGTTACCTCTAAAATCTATAAACCTTTGTGATAACTTCTGTATGAAGCTATCTCTCAATTTGGCAATAGATCAGCTGATATTTCACAGCCTTTGAATCACACACACTGAAGAGTGGATGTTCTCCAATGCAGATGGAATCCTAGAACCCTTGGCTCAGTTTTCACATAAGAATTCTTTCAATATCAAAATCAATAATCAATGCATAATCAATAATGGCCTCCATGAGAAACCCTTATACCCTCAAAAAGATGTGCTTGCCCTAATTAGGGTTTCTTAAATTAAAATTAGGGTTCCATAATTAAAAATAGACTAAATAATTAATATTTGATTAAATCAATCAAATATTAATATCTCCCTCAATATATGTCAGATCCTTGAACCGACTGAAGCTGGTGAATCAGGGAGTGATTCTGCACATGACCATACCAAAATAAAGGTGCTACACTGCATGTCAAAAATCCCTAAATAATAGGAGCTCAGGCAAACATGTCTAAAAGAGCCTGAATGAAAACCAAATGTAGGAATTCTGCTAATCAAAGCCAAGCCAATCTCCATCATGACCCTTTATTCATCTTAGCAGCCTACGAAGGTCGCATAATAGGCTAATCATCAAGTCTATTGATGTCCACTAAAAAAGGGGACATTACAACCTTTACCAAAGTTTTTTAAATCCTTCACTTATAATCTAAATTTAGAATTGCACCTTTACAAGTTCATAGGGTTGATGTGTTAAGTGGGTTCACCTTTTGCACTAAACTGAAGGGAACTTAAATTTAATTTACAATTTCGGTTGAAGGCCATTTTAGGCTCATAATCATTATCATAAATTTATAGACTTAAGCCATTTTTTGCTAAACACTTAGACATTGAGTCTATGCACCATAACATTTTGAGTCAAGAAAAGTAGTGTTATTGTGGGAAAAAATCTATTCCTTAGAGAGTTTTTGAAACAGACCTTTTTTTCACACCTTTTGGGTAGTATAGCATCGTTACGCTACCCAAATCATTTCAAATATTTTTTCATAGACCCTCTTACATAGAGTTTCAAATTTGTTCCTACATTTTCAAACCAATTTGAGTGTACTTTTGTGATCCTTTATCTAAAGCACAGTTATATTGATCATCTTTGTCTAGCTTATTTGTCAAAAGAACCAAGTTTTATACCATTTTTTGTGAGAGAATAAAATATTTATAAATTGCATTTTGTTTCACACCTTATACCTAGTTGATTAAGTTCATTTCCAAGAATAAAATGCCTAGTGTTTGTTATAAGTGTTTCAAATCCACTAGATTAAAACTTTCATCTATTTCAAAGTCTATTTTTGACACCGTTTGGCCAAGAGTCCTAGCACATGTCTTGTTTGAGCCTAGATTTTGATGCTACATTTGGCTAAAATACCTAACAAATTTTAAATTCTTAGAGTAGATTGATTTAAAACACATCGACCTTAGAGTTTGGAATTTCGATTTTAGGTCCATTTACTTGCTTATCTTTGTGTACATAGTGAAACATTAGATACTTCAAACTAGCTTGTTTCCTCACAAATCATTGCATAAGACATTTTGATCCTTTTGATGAATCTAGACTAGGTTGGAACATCATCTATTTTAGACATTTTCCTTTTTAGAGTTTCTATAACTCTTTAACCTTTTTATCATAAAATCATTGACTATGGATCCCAACATGTACTCCTACACTCATAGTGAACTCATGTATAATTTGGGGATTAGTAATGTAGTTACGCAGGAAGAAATGGTGCAAGACCCCTATGTGGATAATATTGCTTATGAGATGGATTCTTATCCCTCTTATAATAATCAATCAGGGGCACAAATCCAAGATCCTTTGGCTAACTATTTGGTTAATACACCACCTTATTCAGAATAAGACCAAGAGAAAACTACACAATACCTAGCTACAATACCTATAGTAGATGAGCCAGTTCTTCAACAATCATATTTTACTAATATAGCTTCCATGTATGATCCATTTTTATTTGAGCAACATCTGTTAGAGAACAAATACAAGATTTTGGTTAGATCCATAGAAGTATGGGCCATGTTTCTAGTAGACTTCCCCCATGAAAATTTACCAAGTCTAGTAAGAGTGCCCCACAATATCATTTATTATTAACAAGCTTCTTCTAGTAATCTTATGGCTCTGTCCAAACAATGTATCAAGATCCTAATATATTTAATTGAGGCTAAAACATCATGGAAGATGAATTTAACCAAATGTAGATAGAATATCAAACATACCTTAACCTAGCACATGATTTCAATTAGATGAACATGGTAAGTAATCCTCTTATTGACCTAGTTCCTTCAATGGGAGTGTTGATAGAGTTAACTAGACAAGAGAATTTAAATTCTAATTGATTCATACAAACTAATTTGATAGATAACTTGATGCATATGCTCATTATTGAAGAAGTGTCTTCAGCCTATACACAAAAAAGTGAGCCAAATGTAGTAGACAATGTGCAAACAATGTCCAATCCCAATCAAAGTGGTACTAATGCACAAACTATGAGCTAACAATATGTGCTTGTAGTTAATCCCATGAGTAGATCATCATAGTAGGGAATGGGATTTTATACACCCCAACCTTAACCAACTACTTCCTCAAGTGTATAATATATGGGATTAGGTAATCAAACAATGGCTAATGTCACACCTCAATGATAAAATGTGATGAACCCTACTCCTCCTCAACAAGTAATGAGTAGTATTCCACAACAACAACCATAATATAGTGTATCAACACAATAGAGGATAAATAAATTGCCACCTCAATTAAGGGTAACTAATGTTCCACCTCACTAGGTAATGATGAACATAAATTTTTAGTCATAGACTAATATGCCAATTCAAAACCAAGTAGTAACTAGCCAACAACATGCAAATATTGGTTAATGATAGATGTTGAATCTACAACCTACTTTCACTTCCTCATAGATATTCATGTAGCAAGTATTTCCCCATGTTTCTCAAGTACTTTCTAGACAACCATTGGTTCAAAATGTGCCACAAATTTAGAGACAAGGTCTTAGTCCATAGGTTCGCACTCAATATCAAGGTTTTATTAGTCAGTAACATGTCCCTTTTCAACCACAACAAGAAAAATTTAGTTATATCCCTCCATACAAACCACAAAATCCTCTAAATCAAAACATTGTCACCAACCCAAACTAAAATATCACATAACCAATTATATAATTCCAAGTACATCTTAATCCACGTATATGTATTCCTGATCCATTCCACAACCAAACTAATATACCCCAATAGAAATATCCATCCTACCCTGGTCAAAGTGTCCCACATGTGACCTCCCATCCATCTACCCAAATTCTCCCTCAAACCAATATTCCTTCCAGTTTTCTATCCCAAAAATTGTAATCAATGAAGGATACAATTATTACCATTCAAGATGGTAAACAAGCTAAAAAGTTCAAATTAGATGATGTATTTTCCTATCTATTCAACATGGATTATTTTTATATACCATTTCCTTTATGATAGGAACCACCAAAATTTGATAAGTACAAATGGAAAGGTGACCCTAAGGCTTATTTGACTAAATTCTTTGTCACATGTCAACTAGTGGTATAGAGTGACACATACCTTTTGTTGTTGTTTCCAAGGAGCTTGGTTGGACAAGCCTTGGAGTGGTTTTTGAAGTTGTCCAAAAATTTAGTAACGTATTTTGATGATCTTTATAATAAGTTTGTGTAGCACTTTTCCTATAATCTCAAGCATGAGATTTCATTAGTGGACTTAGCATAAGCAAATAAAAAAGCCGATGAGAGTTTTGAAAGTTATTTATAGTGATGAATAGCCCTTGCAAGTTGTTTCACCCATAGATTACTAGATAAAAAATTAGCCATTATGTTTACCAAATATTTGTAGAGTGAGATAGCTTATCATTTGGAACTGTAATGTACACATACTTTCAAGGAAATCATTGACAAAGGCATGTGGATTGAGTGAGCACTCATCAATAAAGGAGTCATCAGGATTCATTCAACTAATCAAAATCAAGATACCAATCAGGGAAATGATCAACATCCCATTCAAGTGCTAGCACCACAACTGACACATGACAATAACCATGAAAGACTAAAGCAATTCAACTGTAATAGGAATATTATAGGAAATGGAGTAACTGAATCTCATCATGTCCAAAAAGTGAAAAAATCATTTACACCACCTTTTTAGCTTACTCCTACTCATCAAACTCTCTAACCAATGCTATAAGTGAAAAAACCAAGAGATGCACAAAAATTATAGTAGCCTTTACCATTGCAAACCCCTCCTCCTAGGAGAACCATGCCTGCACATCATATCTTTAGTGATCTAGGTGAACCTATTGAGTTTGTATTTTACAATCTTGATGCTACTAATCTGGTTAGTTGGCCTATACAAAATCATTATTCAGAAAACATTCCTTATCCTGATTGGTATCTTGAAAATGAATTTTGTAACTATCATTAGGTCAACAGGCATAATCTACAAATATGTATCCAAATCAAGCATATAATTAAGAATATGTTGGATAATGGGGAGGTAAAATTGGATAGTGGTGCTTACACTTCCAATCAAACTTTTGGGATCTATCAAAACCCTTTTCCTTGACATAAAAATTAGCATTAGTAATATAATCAATAATAACAACAACTAGTGTAATAGCAAAATCAATAGTATCAAAATCAAAGGTTGAACCACTAGACTCAATAAAATCAATAGTAGAACCAACAGTGATAAAAAATGGACAAAACCAAGGTCATAATGGAAACAACCAACAAACCTACCATGTAATTGTACATGACTATAATAGGGTTCTAGGTCATATTATAGTGGGTAGCATTAATACCATCTCTATTAATCCTAGACCAACTACTAATTAGCCTAGATCATTACTAAACTACCCCATTTATCCAAATTATAGGGATGATCCTTCTTTGACTTGGGAATGCATATAGGCAAACTAGTAAAGTAAGACTTCCCTTTTTGAACCTTATATCGACAACTCATCCGTTCCACATAACCACATGCGAGTGTACCAGTAACTAAGACTTGTCCTATTTGGTCCCACACCATTCCCAACATTGGTTAGTAATAATGGCCCAATATTTAATCTTGATTGTGTAATCACAACTTGAAGGTCAAAGATTAATATCCTAGGCCCACAACCCTTTACTACTTTGTCTTTCATCCAACCAACCATTTAACATTAGAATAAACCATTCGCTAATGATCAAGACAAGAAATTTGATATTGTGGAACAATTACATAAGACACCAGCACAAATTTCTATTTTAAATTTGTTATGAATGTAAATAATCCATAAAAACATCTTGAATGAGTTTTTAACTCAATCCACTATTTCTAGTGACATATCCCTTGATAAATTTTAAGCTTTGGTTGGACAACTAGATCTAACCCAACAAGTCACATTCAACCAAAGTGATATGTCTTCTCCTGGCCCACTCCATAATAATCCATTATACGTAAAAGTTTATATAAGATGGCATAAAGTGAAAAGTGTCCTTATAGACAATGGATCCAGCCTCAACATAGTGTCTCTAAAGCTAATCAAGCTTCATGGGTACATAATGACATATCTCCAACTACAAATACTAACCATCAAAGCCTATGATAATTAGGAAAGAAAATCATAAGGCATCGTTAGTTTTCTAGTTATCATTGGTCCTTTAACCCATGATACCCTTTTTCATGTGCTTGATCTTGAGTTATCATACAATATACCTCTAGGTAGGCCTTGGTTACATGAGATTCATGCAGTCCTATCAATGATGCATTAATGTATCAAGTTTTTCCACTCAGGGATGGAAGTGAATATTCTAGGAGATTTACACCCATATGAACACTATAATCATCTTGAGGCTAAATTTCAAAGCTATAATTATTAGTATGGTATGAATTAAAGTTCCAAACAAGATAAAGGAAAGGATATACTTATTGACCCTTCACCAGATAATTGCATAGATCCTAATACCCTAGATTCTCTTTCACACATGCCACCTCTTGAAGCTTCTAATCATTTCACCATTCCAGATAATTGATTAAGAGAATATGTGACCCATGATACATTTCATATTTCCAATCTTCCTTAGAATTTGAAAACCTTTAGGTGACCTAAAGTCATCCCACATATGCATTGGCAACAAAGAAACAAGATAAGGGACCTATCACATTTGTACCAACATGTGGCCTAGGACTTGACCCTATTAAAGGGGATAAATCATGGTTATATAATGAAAACCAAGCTGATTTTTTTAAAAATGCAAAGTATCCTATTCCAAATAGGATCATGGAGTGTCACAATTATGAAGGAAGAGGCCTCAGACCAAATCAATAAGGAACCATTAAGCCAATTTTTATGACTAGGTATGAAAGACCTTATGGACTTGGATTTAAACCACTTGGGGATAACCCAACATATCCTATTCAAACTCCATCACCAGTGACTAGTGATGATGATACTAACAGTGAAGTAGAGTCCAATCATATCCTCAACTTTGACAACCTAGCTAAAACCAACCTATTTGATAACAATTCCATTTAAACCCTTAACATGGCCATTATATTATCCCCAACTAATAGATTAGGACCAATAAGAATCCATTCTATCAATTTATGATTTCCATAATGATGAGGCATTATGTGAATTTTTAGGCCTTAGAGACAACATTCCATTAGGAGATCACAAATTAGGATTCTTAATCATATTGGATCTTGCAGCCTATTTTAGAGAGCAAGTGAACACCCTTATCCAAAAATAAATAAGTAAAACATTGAGGTCCCAAAGTGAAAACCTCTTTGATGCACTTTTTAACCAAGGAAAAAAGTAAAGATAAAGGCTAGTCTAGTAGTGAAAATCTATTTTAGGCATTATTAGATAGGGGTGTTCATTCTTCTTCAAATTTAGACTAGGAGACCAACAATTATGAACTTTCTTGTGGATTCAAGTTTAGCTTTGAGAAACAATAAATATTTAATAAAATTATTCAAGAATTTTTGACTATTTTTCTTACGTGGCTAGATCTCTCATTAGGGGACGCAGATTCATCATGTCTAGGAGATGTTAAAGAGCAAGTCCTAATAGAGGACCCTGACATAATTCAATAGTTCAAACTTTTGCCTACTATCCTAAAAGATGGTTCAACCCTTTTAGTCAAAGATATAACAAAGGTAAATATTGGGACTCCATCAGACCTAAAATGGATAAAATTAGAGACATCCCTCACTAAGGAGGAACATGACATCTTTATATCTCTATTGAGAGAATTTGTAGATATATTTTCATGGGCCTATTTTGACATGCCAAGTTTAGACCCCACCTTCATTCTACACCACCTTGTGGTTAATCCTGATGCCAAACTAGTAAAACAAAAGTTACATAAGATGAATCCTCACATTACTATATTGGTAAAGAAAGAGTTGGAAAAACTCTTAGAATTATGATGTATCTGATCCATTGATTACTCAAAATGGATCTCTAATGTGGTACATGGTAGTAAAAAGCTTGAAGGGATCAAAATTTGTACTAATTTTTGAGACATCAACAAAGCTTGTCCTAAATATGATTTTTCCCTTTCCTAATTTTGACATGATCATTGACTCCATAATAGGTTATGAAATGTTTTCACTCATGGATGGATTTTCAAGATACAACTAGATCAGAATAGCACTAAAAGACCAACATAAAACATCATTCACCACTCCATGGGGAACATTTTGTTATTAGGTAATGTAATTTAGCCCTAAGAATGTTATAACTACATATAAAAGGGCCATGACTATCATATTCCATGATAGTATGCATGATATTGTTGATGACTATGTTGATGACATATTAAGAAAATCCAAAACCACCATTGACCATCCAACAGTGCTACATAAGATATTTGAAATATTATAGGAGTATAAATTCAAACTTAATCCAAAGAAATATGTGTTTGGCATAACTTTAGGCAAATTAATTGGCTTCATCATGTCTCATAGATGTATTGAAGTCAATTTGGCTAAAGTCCATGCTATAACTAAGATGCTGCCACTAACTAATTTGAAATAACTTTCTAGTTTATAGGGTAAGATCTAGTCAATGTGACACTTCATCTCTCAGTTAGTAGACAAGTGTCATCCATTTACACACCTTTTGAAAAAGGGATTTACATTTCACTAGGATAATTACTACTAAATATCTTTTCAACAACTCAAAGACTATCTTGTTAATCCACCTATTTTATTACCTCCTATGCCAGGAAGGTCATTCTTATTATACCTATCAACTATCAACCATGCTCTAGGGGCACTCTTGGCTCAACATGATGACAATGGAAATGAGCATGCCATATATTACCTAATCCATACCTTGGTTACATATGAACATAACTATGCACCTATTGAAAAAGCTTATCTGGCCAAGTTCTTCACAACTCAGAAACTATGCCATTACATGTTGAATAATAAGACCATGGTCATTTCAAAATTAGATCCACTCAAGTATCTACTATCTAAAATAACTTTGCAAGGTATAATGGATAAATAGATCATGCTTCTTAGTGAGTTTGACATAGAGTATGTCAATTAGAAGAAAATCAAGGGATAAGTTCTTGTAGATCAATTTGTTGAAGCACCTCCCATAGACACACAACCACTCACATTTTAATTTCCTAATGAATCCATCATGACCATCATTAACACACCCCTTGAGGAGCAGCCCTAGAAATTGTATTTTGATGGTTCATTTACTATACATGGATTGGGGGGTAGGCATATTTTTTATTACACCACAGGGGGATCTACTCCATAAATCATTCAAAATCATCTTTCCTTGTATAAATAACATGGTCGAGTATGAATCACTTGTTGTAAGAATTTGATAGGTAGTGCATTGGAACACATCTCATCTCTAAGTTTATGGTGATTTTTAGTTATTCATCAATCAAGTCATAGATCATTTTTAGACCAAAGATGACAAGTTGGTTCTATATAAATCTATGGTTGACACTCTTAAGCAACAAATTACCAATATTTAGTTTGAGCACATAACAAGGGCTAGTAACAAAACTATAGATGCCATGAATAATATTGGTTCTCTAATTTAACAAATAGATAAAGATAGAGAGTATCAGTTCCTCATTGAGGATTTGTCAGTATCAGCTCATGAACCTTCAATCATTGCCATGATTTGTGATATTGTTGGTCCTAATTCTATCTGGTACTCAAACCTTTACAAATACCTTCACGACTAAGTTGTGCCACCTAACCTATCTTAAAAACAAAACAAATCCTTAATTCATCATTCCACTCATTATACTTTACTTGGATCCACCCTTTACCATCATAGTTTTGATGGAACTCTGCTTCATTGTTTAACTTCAACAGAGTCTACACTAGCATTAAGAGAAGTTCATGGAGTATGTGATGCTCATTCTAGTAGGGCAGTCATGTCTAAAATGATTTTTGTGTATTGGTTATTATTGGCTTATAGTAGACATAGATGCCACTATATATGTAAAAAAGCGTGACAAATGTCAATGACATACTAGTTTGATTCATGCCCTAGCAAAAATTTTGAAATTAATGTTGACACCATGGCCATTTTTTACATGGGCACTTGACCTCATTGGGAAGATTAACCCCACTTGATTTGACAACCATAAACATATCTTTACCATCACTAAATATTTCACTAAATTGGTTGAAGCTATACCCCTCACTTACGTGACTAGAAAGAAAATTTCCAAATTCATTTTTAACCATCTCATTTTCCACTACGGTATCCCCTCTGACATTATATCTAATAATGGAGGATAACTCAATAATAAGGATGTAGACCAGCTATGTACTAAATATAACATCACACAACATTTTTATATAAAATATTACTCTCAAGGTAATGGCCAAGATGAGGCATCCAACAAAACCATTATCAATATTCTTAACAAGATTATCAATTATTCTAGTTATGATTGGTACCTTCAGATATTCCCTACCATTTAGGCATATCGTACCAATCATCATACCCTCACAAGAACCAATCCATACTCACTTGTTTATGGTACTAAATCCATCCTTCCCATTTAGGTTGAATTGCCTTCACTATGCATCTCTTTCAAGCATATCCTAGATGATCATGACTATCAAGTAGCTCACCTACAAGAGCTAGACCTACTTGATGTGAAACACACAATAATGCTTAATAATCTTCAAGCATATCAAAATTGACTCAAAAGGCACTATAATCAACATGTTAAGTATAGAAAATTTAAACTTGGTGATCTTGTTCTAAAAGAAAACCAAAAAAATACCATGACCAAGAAGAAGCATAAAGGGAAATTCAAACCAAACTAGATAGGGCCTTTCATCATCACTATAGATTATGGATTAGGAGCATACAGGCTTGCCACACTAGACAAAGATGAACTTTTTGAGTCAATGAATATTATTCATCTCAAGTGGTACTATGCTTGAGTGCTAAGGTGTATTTTCTTTAAGGATCATTTTAGTTATGCCATTTTATCACTATTATTATTTATACAACTACCATCCTTATTCATCCTCTTCACCATATCCACTTTTTATTTCTCTTCTATCGACATAGTGTTTTCTAAAGCCTAGCTCATTTAACATTGGTTTTTAACATTTGTTACACATTTTTAGCATTGATGTATTTGATCAGTTCATCAATCGGTTCAAGTAATTTAGACAGAGACATATTTTGGAATAGTGTGATAGAAGTTTTGGTAGTTGCATCCTTCATTTGTTATTATTTTCTTACCACTAATCTTATTAATTATAACCACCTTTGAGAAAATTAGTAACATTGATCTATGTCATTGTGTCCTAGTTATAACTACCTATGGGAAAACTAGGGGTAATATTAATCCTTGACATACCAACCTACCACTTCCTACATCATACTATACCTTTTTACCAACTATGCTAGTTTTTTCTGAATTGGCTACTACAATAGTCAAACTTCTCCACTATAAGGTCAGAACTATAGTGAGTTGAGGTCCTACTCTAGGACTATGTGGGTGGTGCTTGATACTTGTTAAGGTCAGCTCAGTCACCCTACGTTATGCTCACACCATTTTGTGAGTAACTTGAGCCATGCTCTCACCATTTTTTGAGCAACCTAAGCCACACTCTCATAATTTTATGAGCTTGAACCATTAACTGTCTCATCATTATTAATTAAGGTGATATACTTAAAAATAATTCCAAAAACATTTGAAAAATCATTAGAAAAGAATAAAAACATTGACCACTTCTTTGCCTTAAGGATTCTGGGAACCCTTACTAAGTTACAAGAAAATCACTTTTCATTTAGTTTTCCCATCCTTTTGGTCTTTTTATCTCATGCACTTTCCATTTTCGAAGACCATTCCTATTCTTGTATCATATCCATTCTATTTTTTTCCCTTAGTTATCACATTCTTCCCATTCCCTAGGAGAACTTCATTTGGCCTGAAGCTTTTTATTGGATATTACATCCATGGAACTATGTAGGTAGCATCCACTTACCAGGTACATATGGAGACAACTTGACCACCCCATTCCTTTTTGTCTATTCCCATCATTTTGTTTGTTTGTTAAGTTATCACCTATTTTCTAGGGGCAATGTTTGTATGGTTTCCATGGAGTGTTTCTTTATTTATTTCTTTATTATTTTTTTTTCTACATGTTTGTTTGATTTCAACACTATTGTCTTGATCTAGTTTATATGTGTTCATTATGTGATTCTTTTCCCACACCTACACTTGAATCCATCCATATTCTTATGTTTACATTGTCATCATGGTTTCTATCATTGGTGCATTATTTTCTATTGAGTATTGATTACAAGAGTCAGTCCTTATGCATATTTTGGCCAAGTCCTCATGATGTTATATCATGATGCCTACAAATATGTGATAAAACATGTTGGTTGAATATTTTGTTGATCAGCATACTGATAAACAAAATAGGTCTGATCAGCCAAAGTAGGAAGACTTGTCATCCTAATGTGCAATTTTTACCATATCAAAAGTGGACTAGTCTCTCCTCTCATCAAGGGGAGGTTCCCTATATATATATATATATATATATATATATATATATATATATATATATATATATATATATATATATATATATATATATATATATATATATATAGGAAATAATACTCAAGGGTAAGACAAACCATCCATCTCTCTTTCTTTAGAGATGATGTGTGCGGATAAAAGGAAAAACTCAAGGGAAATGACAGACATCACTCCTCTTCTTTTAGAAGTAATATTTAGCAAACCACAAGAATAATCTTGGTAGTAAATACAAAATGTAGCAAAGGACGTAGTAACTAACAAATCAAGATGCAACACAAAGTCTCCACCTGAATTGCTCAAGATTAATATACAAAGGATAGTGAGGGCACAAAGTCATCCCAAGGTCCTTTACACAGAAATGAAAATAAAACACACTAAAGGCAATTATGGGGGGGGCAAAAAATCTCTCCACAATTGACTCTTTAGGACACCTTCCTGACTACTATCACTAATTCTACTTATTGAATTAAAGGAACAAAAGATATATCAAGGAAAAAGACATAAGAACAGTTTCCCCAACAATAAAGATATCACAACACAAAGTCTAAAAAGTCACTTGCTTTCTTATTCCAATAACAAAATATGATCAACAAACTGAGCTCAAAGTCCTAGAAATGCCTTTAAATTTGGGCAGAGTTTCATTATGATTGTCAAAAAGAGATCCATTTACAATAAAAGAGAGTCCCTTATATAGCCTCTTCAAGAAGGACTCAGGAACAATAACACATCATGCTGCATTGAAAACTGGTAGGAAGATAGGTTGGAAATTAGGGGCATCTACCCATTTGTTTTTCTTAATGTAGGGAAACAAGTCACACTTATTGAAAGTTTGCAACTTTCAATGTCCACCTGGTGACCTGATGCTTCCTTCATCATTCCTCCTTTTTTGGTTAATTGAATCAAGTCCTGGATTCAATTTGTTGTTCTATTTCTTCCTCACTTTTTACTAGTCTTGGCCTTAAAGCTTGTGAATGCATTTGGGTTTGTAGATTGCAAGGATCAATGACTATTTTATGATCTTTAAAATTGACGTTCACGTGCCCGTCACTATGTTCTCCATGGCTAGTTCACTGTCTTAAATTTGACGTCTTTGAGCATGTCACCCCTTGGTCCTTCTTTGGCTTTTCTATTTGGCACTTTCCCAAAAAAGAACCTACCCTTTTGGGCCTTAAGATATGATCTACCTGGGGTTGAGAAGAGACCCCTGCAAAGGTATCTACCTTTCATGAAATCTTCAGATGGCCTTTGGGCTTCTTTATTCTGGTGGGTCACTAGATTCTTCCTTCAGATTTATCATTTTATATCTTTCTTAAGGGAAGGTGACCCTTCAGATTCAAGGAAATGTCCTTCAATTTGGCAATTGAGAGTCCCCCATAAGGGCACCTGCCCTTCTGGGTCCTTCAGTGGCCTTTTCCTTAGAAGTCTTTAATGGGCTTTCCTTGGGATTTCTCCACAGACAAATTCCCATGTATAAAAAGTCCACAGACATTTCCCATGGACAAAAAGTCCATGGAAATTTTTCGTGGACAAAAAGTCTGAGGAATTGTTCTATTTGTTTGCCTTGGTTATTTCTTCGGACTTTCTGCCTGAAGCTTCTCTGAATTATTTTAGAATTTTTATCTGAAGGAATTCCTTCAGAAAAAATTTTGAAGGAATTATGCCTTAGACTTTTTTAGCTAACTTAAACAGAAATTTAAATAATTTACCTTTTGAGGCTTCTTTGAAAATGACCATTCCAAAGGGTACTTTTGTCATTTAAGTGCCCTCCACAAGGGCACTTTTTCCTTCGGGAGGCTCTTTGAACTTTTGCATTTGAACTGCTCCTTTGAACCATCTGAGTGAACTGCTTGGTTGAACCAAGCTGTTGAATCGTTTGATTGAACCAAACGTTGAACCACTCCATTAAACCAAGTCGATGAACTACTCTGTTAAACCACTTCATTGTACCAAGGCAATGAACCACTTGGTTGAACCAAATGTTGAACCAAGCTTTGAAACAAAATGGTTCATGCTAATGGTTCAAGCTGATGAACCAATTGAATGAACCAAGCCTTTAAACCAAGAGGATGAACTGAAAATTAAACCACTTGATTGAACCTACCTTTGATCCATTTATTTGAACTAACCATTGAGCTAAGTTTTGGTTCAATAGTTCAAATGAAGCCTTAAATTGACTGATGAACCATTTTATTAAACCAAAGGATGAACCAAAGCATTTAAACAAAGTAGATGAACCACCCGAGTGAAATAAAGTGTTGAACCACTTGGTTGAACCAAGCCATTGAACCATTCTTTTGATTGAACCTGCCGTTGAACTAAAAGCGTTGAACCTTTTGAACTTTGAACTCGTTGAACCTTTAAAACAAAGTGGTTCAATGGTTCAACAGTTTAAAGTTTTTTTTGCTTAGATGCTTGTATATCAAGATTTTTGATCGAACCAAGGCACTGAAACAATCCCAAAAAATGACCAAGTGTTAGAAACTGATTCTTTTGGTTGAAATCACCTACAGAAGTCTTTGAACCTATAGAAATGAACCTGTCTGGAGAGTCTGTAAAAACCAAGTCTATAGAAATCAACCTGTGAAGTCCTTTGAACTTGGCTAGTAGAGTCTGTAGATTTTTGAGAAGATTGAAAAATGAGGAATTTGAATACCTATGACAAATTTTGAAAAGGGAAGAGACAATTCTGGTCTGTAGGACCAAAATAGTTCAAATGTTGTCCCAAAAATGAGTGATATTTTTTGGGGGACAATAGCTGGCTCTAGTTGGGGAACTTCTATCAATTGCAAAAAGAATTGAAGGGAGTAGAATCTAGAATCTCCAGTGTCTTCATGTGTACCATTGGGTTATGGAGTCATGCTACCTAGAAATGAAAGGCATGAAAAAAAAGAAAACAAACAAAATAAAATAGAATTAAAAATTATACAAATATACATTTATATAGATGCAATGATCTGATACTTCAAGAGTTTAAGTGTTTTAGATGCTACCCATTGTGAGGTAGAGAAAAGAGTGTGCCATCTTGATATTTCAGTAGAAATCTATTTTCACCAATGTGCTGATGAATTATAAATGGGCCTCTCCAAAGAGAGTCAAACTTTCCATGCATCCCCTTTGGTTCTGTCCTTTTGTCCCATAGCAAGACATGATCCCCAATCTAGAAATCATGATTTTTGGCCTTCTGGTCAAAGAGCTTCTTTACCAAACTTTGATGAGCAACAATTCTATCCACCACCATGGTTCTCCATTCCTCCAGCTTAGTTAGGCTCATGATTCTTTTATCATGAGAGCTTTCATATGTCTGATCTTCAATTGCCTTTGCCAATTTCAAGGATGACAATTCTAAGGTGATTGGTATCTGAGCATTGATATCATAAAGAAGTTGAAAAAGAGACATACCAATTGCCCTCTTTGGTGTGATTCTGTCTACCCATAGAGCATCAACCAATACTTTATGCCATGTTCTTTGATTGTCATCTGCTAGCTTCTTGATGATAGTTACCAAGTTCTTATTGCTAGATTTAGCTTGTCCATTCCCTTGTGGAAAATAATCAAAAGAATGAGAGAGTATAATTCCATAATAGAAAAAAAATGTGTAATCTCTTGGGATATGAAACAAGCTTCATTATCAGTAACAATTTTGATCGAAACTCCAAACTTGGAAATGATATTCTCTTTGAGGAAGTTGCATACAACTTCTGAAGTAGCATGCTTAGTTGGGATTGCTTCTACCCACTTGGTGAAATAGTTAGTTACTATAAGGACATAATCATGTCCAACACTTGAATATGGGTTTATAGTCCCAATAAAATCAATCCCCCATTACTGGAAATGTTCTTCTATGATCACTAGCTTGAGAGGCATAGTAGTTAACTTGGATCTTCCAACAAATTGCTAACAAAGTTTACAATTTATCATCCACTTATGTTCATCTTGGAAAAGAGTTGGCCAGTAATACCTATCTCACAAAATCTTGTGAGTAGTCACAAGAGTAGAAAAATGTCCTCCATAGGCCAGATTGTGGAAAGATTTCAAAATATGGCTTTGTTGCTCTTTGTCTACATTGCAAAGGAATACTCCATCTATGCTTCTCTTGTTCAAGTCATTATCCCAAAGGACATGTTGATGTCTTAAAATTGTGCTAGATATTAATCAACAACAATGGGAAGTTTCAAGCTATGGGACAATGCGGCTTGAAAACAACCTCCAGATTTTAATGAAGCTGGTCTCTTCTTTTGTATTAGGTGTTGGGGAAAAGGGATTGGAGACTAAACAGAAATGCAAAATGCAGGAATTGAAACCTAACTATGGTGATGTGCCTAAGAGTAATCCTAATCCTAACCTGAGCATAATGAAAATATTATGTGATTCTATTACATTTAAGAGTAGACAAGTGCATGATCAATGTAAAAAATTGGAATAACAAAAACAGAGGCTCACAACAGGGGAGTCTTTTGCTGAGATACAGGAATTGTCAACAAAGGCATAGTGTTCAATCTTCTTAATAGAATCTTCCAATCACATAGGAGGTTTAGAAGTCATGCACAATCATGTAAATCTTCAGATTCAAGAAAACAAGACAAAAGCAAATAACATTTCCAATCACCGCACTAGAAAATCTACAGTATAGACTAGTTTGCAAACAACACAGATAACATCAACAAAGGCATGGAGCTCAAATTTCCTCAATTCATTCAGCCACATAAGGGGCACAGAAACATGCATGATTACATAAACTTTACAACTCAAGAAAATTGAGACAAGAGCAAATGATATTATTGGCCACAAACTTCATATAGTTTAAAACCATGAGAATTCTCCCCCCTCTTTTTCTTAGATTTTACAATCCTACTTATATAGCCTTGGATGTCTACTTTAATCACTTTCTTTCCCATGCAATCTTCTCTATCCTTCACTCATAGGGTAAATATAGATAGTGTCTTCAATGCTGTGGGTGGCTCCAAAAATCTACCCAATGAACTATTTCATCTACTCAAATTAACTCTAGTCACTTTTCCCTCCATTTCACTTTTGGCAACTAATACACAGAACACTCTGCTATGTTTTAAATGGGAGAGGACACTTAGTCAATTTTTTGAAAATCCCCTTGATCACCTAGAAGGCACCAAAAAATGACACTTGGCACTTTCTGCCTAATTCATTGAAGACACGTGCCTCTCTCTGCTTTCCTTGGCTATGTTGTAGATTTATTTAGGACTCATAATAGGCTCTTACAGATGGTGACACTTGGTAGCTTCCATGGATTTTGAAGTAACACATGAGGCCCACCACAACCTTTATTTATTAATGAAACTCGAGGATGATCCCTTGAACATTGACACATGGAAATCTCCACTACTCTTGGGAAGATACATGGCATCTTCCACTTCTTCATCTAAAGGTACGTGGTGCCTTCCACTACCTTTTGGGGATGGGGTAAAAAAGGACTGGAGAGTGACACTTGGTATCCTCCATTACTCTTAGCACTTAAGCAAAATGAAAGGATGCCTTTATGCATTGAATGAAATCATTGGACCAAAGTCTCCCAGATGATGACACGTGGTGGCTTGCGATTTTTCTCTAAAAAGGTATTTCAGGGCCTCGGCAACTACCACTTGGCACTTTCCACTTTCTCTGCCACCTTATGTTGAAAGTCTCTGAATGAAGTGCAAACATTGATATGAGATGTATATGCCGACACATGGTGCATTCTTCTTACCTACTACTGGGTATGTGGCATGGTTTGCGGTTCTCAAAGGTTACAAAAAGGAGACTTGAGGGATGCCAACTGTCTACTTTATCTCCAAGAAAGTGACACTTGGTAGCATTCGCTTGAACTAATACTGGGGAAAAATGAAATGAAGGAAACAAGAAGGGGAAAAATACCTACTCAGAGGGTGACACTTGGCAGCTTTCACTGCATCTCAACACTTAGGCAAAATGAACCGGCCCTCTACTTCAAAATTTTGCCGCTTTGCTTGAAGAACCAAAATTGCAATGCTCAACTGAAAAAAAGTTGAATACGATGTAGAGTAATAAATTACTCTACAGTTATTGGGGACCATCAGGGCTTTTGAGCCTACTCAAAAAGAACTTGACTCCCACTTGATCAAAATTTCAAAATTTATAGCTTTAAAAGAGCTGTCTAGAAGATAGACCACCCATAGTTAGATAATCCTTGCTTGTTCTACAACTCATCAAAAGCCAAATCCAAGCTAATGAGCTCCTTGTGTGAGAAGGTTTGCACGACTTGGGTAGTGGCTTTTAGCTTGGATTCTAGTAGGAAAATAGGAATTAGAACAGTTTTGACCTCAGAGGTTGGAGAATCATCTCGCAAGCTCTGAAAAACTTTTGATCCCTTTGCCTAGCTAGCATCAATGGTTTGATTTGGTCCACCATCAACACCATCCTCACATCCAAAAATGAGGAAGGAAGGCCCAGTGACACAAAATTTTCAATGTGTTGCCTCATTTAATAGATGCCTTCTTTGACGACATCGAGATAGCTTATGTAATTGTTGGTTGTGGCATTATGATTGAGCTCTTTATTGACCCGTTTCACGGTAGCCATTCTATCAGGAATCCTTATGGCTACCATTTTTACATCCCTTGAGATGTAGAGCTTCTCTAGTAAAAAATGAGAGTCTGTGACTCTTTTAGAGATCATGGCTAGAGTGCTCTATACTGGATTCTTGACCCTCTCACACAGCTGCTATGCTTTGAGGAGGAAGGTAAAAATTGGCCTGAGCTAGAGAATCTCTGAAGAGATTTCTTTCCATGCTAACTTGTAGAGTTCTTTTACTAGCTGCACCATTTTGACACCTCTTGGCCTATTGGCTAGCTTAATTGCTAGTTGCGTGGTCCGCTACTACTCTACCTAGAGTTGGGCTTGAAAAGCTGCACCCTTGTTTTGTTCTTCTAGCTACGTTTACTATGATTAGGTAACCTACAGTTGGAGTCCTTCGACTCTTCCCTACAATGTTGCATTTTCATGTCTTAGAGCTATTACTGCATCCTTGGCAAGTACAAGCTCTACTTTCAAATAATCATTTTGGGCTTGAATTGCCTATTAAGTCTAGAGGGAAATAATATCTTGTAACTATTTTTGTAGACTAGCTATCTCATTATCCTAATTTATTTATTCAGCCAAACTATTGTAGTTTGCCTTTTTCATGGCCAGGTTAGCCTCCATCTTCTATAGTCTCCTTAATATCCTCAAATAATCTTTTATGACCATAGAAGTGGATTCGATCATGAGCTCGACTCTATCTTGAGGCCTAAACAGGGACATGCCAATGGCCACTATGTTCACGGTGTAGTCTTCTGGCCGCATTTGTTCGCTCGGCTTGGCAACGTTGGTTGACAAATGGGTCACTGTCAGCTACTATTAAATGGGGTCAAATTGTGACCTCAAATGTGGCACCACTAGTGCTTTATTCACTTTACTCCTCTTCTTCTCCAATTAGGTTTCTCTTGCCTTCCTTGTGGGATCAGCTTGCGTCTAAAAAGTGGAAGGGGATGTAATATATCCCCCTACAAAGGGAAATCCTTGTGGTAGGCCGTATTAGAGAGCCATTGGCTGGCTAGGGGTGAGTTAAAGGGGCATTTTTTTGGGAATAGGGGGGAGAAATAGGGTAATGTTAAGGCTTGAGACATCAAGGATGAAGTGAATTGCGAAATGGGAATGCCAGCAGTGGTAGGAGGTGTCATTTGGCTGGGTGGAGGCATTGATTGAGAGGGATGAGGGGGAGTAATTCCTACTTGAGGAGAAGTTGTAGTGCTCTACATTGGGCACTGAAAAGGCTATTCTTCCTCTTCTGGGTCTAATTAGAACTACACCCTTCTCTTCTTAGGTGTTTTTAATGGACCTACCATCTCTAAATCTCTTATATAATAACTTGGTATGAACCTTTCGCAAGATAAAAACATGCTTGCTGCAACAAATTCTACCAGGTGCCACAATCACAATGAGCAAGATATTTTTGCAGGACTGCTTGGGAGTTTGTAAAATTTAAAATTTGCTAAGGGATATTTATGGGCCTATCAAGTCCCAAATAGTATTAAATTAAGGCAACTGTTAGCAAATCCTACTCAATCTTCGAGAAATAGTGAGGTGGACACATTATGCAGCGCAAGGTACCTTAGAGATTTTGAAAGATTTGGGGAAGCATTTATTGTGGCAAAAAATAAAGAATTAAAGAATTTCTAAGATGCCAACTCTGCATTTAAAACACTTATTTTAAAGGAAAAGTGGGAAAGCAAAAAATGAAACAATGCAATATAGGAATGGAAACTACCTAACTACATTAATTACAAATCCTTATTTTCCTTCGAGATCAAAAATGAACTTTCCCACATCCTCTTTATGACAAGCCAACTTGCATTGCCATACCAGTGATTGCAATGTATATGTCATTGATGGAATGTTTTCTACACCAGCCACATAGGTCTACCTGCACTCAAATGAGTTTGAGCAAAACATGTATTCGACACCTATGAACTATTCTTGTCCTTGAATGCCCATCAAATACTGGTTCTTCATGTTTTTGGAAGTCATCAAGAAATCATGGGCTATTGGTTCTTCATGCTGTGCCTTTTAATATCCATTATCTTTTGACACATCTTCTTCAGATTCCAGCTTTATTTCATCATCATGCTCTTTGATGACTTCATCCTCTTGCAAGGATGAATTAAAAAGTTGGTATCTCTTTTACATACTCATTTGAATCTTAGGGCTTTCTTCTTCATCTGAAACCAGCTCAGCGCCTCTTATCTCAATGACTTTGTTGAGGGAGTGTCCATATTCCTCCATATCCTCTTGCAGAGCGAGGAAAAAATCTGAAATGATCTCCTCCTCATCAGAAGTTGAGTAAAAAGCTTGCGGCTTATCCTCTTGCTCATCAAAAGGGGAGTCTATGGTGATCTCCTCCTCTTCTGTACTGATGTAATCTTCTTGTTTGGCCATGAATTGAGCATATTCTTCTACATACTCAATTGCTTCCTTTAAAATATATTCTTCTTCGAAAAGGGGGAAAGAAGAAGGCTATGATGGAAAATAAGAAGCTTCTTGAGTAAGGGTGGAAGGAATTTGAGGGGAAAGTGAGAGTTTGAGATCATCTTCCCTTGCTGCTATCATAAACTCTACATTATTTGGGAATTGGTCTTGATGATTTTGACCTTGTTCATGAATAGGGGTGGCATATGTTTGATATGGGATTTGTGGTGGTGGGTATGAAGTTTGGTAGACTTGGTAAGGCTAGTTCTCATGAACGCTTAGCCTCTCGTCTAGGAACGCAATCAATCCACACACTTCTAACATCTCATATCTAAGTTCTTGCCAATTCACCCTCTTAATGGGATCCCACTCACTTTTAATTAGATCTATTGCATCACTTACTTGAGAGATGATATGACAAGGAATCTCTTGGCCATATCCCCTTCTATTGTCAACTTCTAACACATATTTTTTAAATCCCAGCAATGCTTTTTTGAAAGTAAAAATAAGGTTAGGTTCAAAATGGGATGAGACATATTTGGGGGACTAGGCATAAGACTGATGTGGCTCATAACAATATTTATCCTTATTACTCAACATGATTCTAGGAGAAGCTTGTTCTTGATAAAACATATTTGAAAGAAAATAAGACTCATAGCTATGAGTTAGAGAGTTATCCATACCAAAGGGATTTAATGATGATACTACTTGATTGGCTGGTGATGCAGAGTCATTGTTGGTGTCGATAAAAACCTTCAAAGGTAGATTGGCTGAAGAATACACCAAAATTCTTCAACTCCTTGAAAGATTGGTCCCACCGGGTGTGCCAAAAACTTTTGATGTCTTAAAATTGTGTTAGATCTTAATCAACAACAATGGGAAGTTACAAGCTATGGAAAAGGGATAGGACACTAAACAAAAATGCAAAATGAAAGAATTGAAACCTAACTATGGTGATGTGCCTATGAGTAATCCTAATCCTAACCTGAACACAGTGAAACTATTATGTGATTCTATTACATTTAAGAGCAGACAAGTGCATGATCAATGTAAAAGATTGGAATAACAGAAACAGATGCTCATAATAGGGGAGTCTTTTGCTGAGATACAGGAATTGTCAACAAAGGCATAGTGTTCAATCTTCTTAATAAAATATTCCAATCACATAGGAGGCACAGAAGTCATGCACAATCATGTAAATCTTTAGATTAAAGAAAACAAGACAAAAGCAAATAACATTTCCAATCACCGCACTAGAAAATCTACAGTATAGACTACTTTGCAAACAACACAGATAACATCAACAAAGGCATGAGCTCAAATTTCCTCAATTCATTTATCCACATAAGGGGGACAAAAACATGCATGATTACATAAACTTTACAACTCAAGAAAATTGAGACAAGAGCAAATGATATTATTGGCCACAAACTTTGGATAGTCTAAAACTATGAGAACTCCCCCCATTTTTTCTTAGATTTTACAATCCTACTTATATATCCTTAGATGTCTCCTTTGATAAATTTCTTTCCCACGTAATCTTCTCCATCCTTCACTCATAGGGGACAAATAGACGGTGCCTTCAATGCTGTGGGTGGCTCCAAAAATCTACTTAATGAACTGTTTCATCTACTCAAATTAACTCCAGTTGCTTTTCCCTCCATTTCACTTTTGGTAACCAATACACAAAACAATTTTCTATGTTTTAAATGGGAGAGGACACTTAGTCAATTTTCTTAACATCCCCTTGATCACCTAGAAGGCACCAAAAAATGACACTTGGTGCTTTCTGCCTAATTCATTGAAGACACGTGACTCTCTCCGCTTTCCTTGGCTATGCTGTAGATTTATTCAAGACTCATAATAGGTTCTTATGGATGGTGACACTTGGCAGCTTCCATGGATTTTAAGGTAAAACCCGAGGCCCACCACAACCTTTATTTAATAATGAAACTTGAGGATGATCCCTCAGACGTTGACACGTGGAAATCTCTGCTGCTCCTAGGAAGATACATGGCATCTTCCACTTCTTTGTCTAAAGGTATGTGGTACCTTCCACTTCCTTTTAGAGATGGCATAACAAGGGACTGGAGAGTGACACTTGGTAGCCTCTGCTACTCTTAGCACTTAAGCAAAATGAAAGGATGCCTTTATGCATTGAACAAAATCATTGGACCAAAGTCTCCTAGATGACGACACATGGTGGCTTGCGATTTTTCTCCAAAAAGGTATTTCAGGGCCTCCACAACTGCCACTTGGCACTTTTCACCTTCTCTACCACCTTATGTTGAAAATCTTTGCATGAATTGTGATGCTAATATGAGATGTGGATGCTAACACATGGTGCGTTTTGCTTAACTACTATTGGGTATGTGGCATGGTCCATGGTTCTTGAAGGTTACAAAAAGGGGACTCAGGGGATGCCAACTGTCTACTTTGTCTCCTAGAAAGTGACACTTGGTAGCATCTGCTTGAACTAATATTTGAGCAAAAATGAGATGAAGGAAACAAGAAGGGGAAAAAGACCTACTTAGAGGGCAACACTTGGTAGCTTCCACTACATCTCAACACTTAGGCAAAATGAATCAGCCCTCTGCTTCAAAATTTTGCCGCTTCACCTAAAGAACCAAAATTGCAGTGCTCAACTAAAAATAATTGCATACGATGTAGAGTAGGAAATTACTCTACAGGACAAAATTAGTAGCTTTCAGCTTGATAGTCCTTTTTTTGTAAGACAAATGAGCAATACATTCACCATAAGTAAGAAAATGAGCGATACCTAAATACCACTCATTGGTAGTGGAGAGAAAAAGGACTGTTGGTGTCTCTTCCACTTTAGTTTCTTCATGTTGTGTGTCTTTTGGATTATTGTCAACAATTAATTAGCATAAGCCTTTACCCCTAACTAGCTTTATCAGCTTGATGTCTAGATCAAAATCTTGGATCTTTGCAATCCAATTACCTCTGTTCATGCCAAACTCCTACTGAGTTAATATAGACTTGACTACAGTGTTAGGAACTAAGGTAGTAGTCTGTGAATTCAGAATATAGAAGTGGAAATGTTTGACTACTTTCACCAATGCATAAACATGTCTCTCTACATTTGAATACTTCATCTCATAGGTTTTGAGAGGGAAACTCATGAAAGAGATAGGAGATTCCATACCTTCCTTCTCTTTTTGAAGAAGAATTTTTGAAAGAGTGTGTTCTGACACATAGTTGTATATGATGAAATATTTGTTATAATCTAGACAAATCAAGGTAGGGGCATGAGCAATAGCGGTCTTGATATCCTAAAATGTTGACTTGCCTTCTTTAGTCTAGCTAAAGATGGTCTTCCCTTTCATCATGTTCACAATGTGTCTAGTCTTCTCAGTAAATTCGGGGATGAATCTCCATAAAAAACTCACCTTTCTGAAGAAAAAATGAAAATCATTTTTGTTTGTAGGCAAATTAAGCTCTTGAATAGACTTGACTCTATCTGAGTCAATCTTTATGCCTTCTTTGGACACAATGTGTCCAAGGATTTTCCCTTCTGTTATTCCAAAAATAGACTTTTTAGGATTTAAGGAAATAAAATTCTAGCGGCAATGCTCTAGCACTTGTTGTAAGTGGCGTACATGATCAGATCGATGCAATGAAAAGATAGGCAAGTAATCAAGGTATACCACTATGAATCTACTAATCTCATCTTTGAAGGCCAGATTTATTGCTCTTTGAATGGCAGCACTAGCATTTATTAAACCAAAAAGCATTCTTCTATATTCAAATGTACCCCAAGGTTTGGTGAATGTAGTCTTGTGTTGGTCTGCTTCACCAAATTTAACTTGATTATATCCTGAGAAGCCATCCAACATTGATAACATTTTTGAACCTGTCACTATTTGAAGCACTTGATCCATAATTAGCAAAGGATAATTATCCTTCAAAGATGCTTGATTCAGATTTCTAAAATCTACACAAATACAAATTTCACCATTCTTCTTCCTTACAGGCACTATGTTTTCAATCCATGTGGAATGATGGATTGGGAAGATGATTCTAGCATTTAACATTTTTTGTATCTCAGACAGAATAGTACCTAATATTTTCAAATTATAATGTCTAGATTTTTGCTTATACGGCATTGAGTTAGCCTTGAGAGGAATGTCATGGTAAATTTCATCAGGTCTGAGAGTCTTCAAGTCTTCATAAGAATATGCTAAGACATCCATGTATTGATGGATTAAATAGGTGAACTTGAACCTTTCTTCAGGGGTGCAACACTTACCAATGTTGACCATCTCAGGATTTTCTTTAGTGGTCAGATTTACTTGATCGAATCCCTGAGAAAAACTTGAATATGTTTGTTGTTGTTTGGTGAATCTATCATGCTTGTCAAACAACTTCTCAAGAGAAACCAGACCTTTGGGAATTTTGTTTCCTTTCAGCTGTAAGAACTCTTCATTTATATCTAAACTAGATTCAAAGGCTGATTCATTCTTTTGAGATTTACTGCCTTCAAAATGTAGTTGTTCAAAATTGTCTTTTCATTCCAAGAAAGTAATGATTTGATGATCATCATTGAATACTTGCTAATAATTAGCATTGTCAGGAACACTTGATCTATAGACCAGCTCAATAATATACCTATCTTCTTTGAAATTTTAATGAGGAACTAAGAGAGTTCCTGAACCAACAAGTGCATCAGCTCTATCATTAGAATCTCTGGATATGGAAGAAATGTTGAAAGCATCAAAGCTTTCAATTCGGTCCCAAACTAGGTTACGATAGTGGTGTAATATTTCATTCTTGGTTTGGTATAAGTTCCTCACTTGACAAACCAATAATTCAACATCCCGTTTGGCATGAAGAAACTTGATGCCTTTGTCTTGAGAAGCCTTTATGCCAAGCAGCAGAGATTCGTATTCAGTTGTATTGTTAGTGTTACTAAATTGTAATTTGTAAGATGAAGGAAACATATCTCCTTAAAGAGATATCAACACAATCCCAGCTCCCAAACCGGTAGAGGAATAGTTTCCATCAAATTCCAAAGTCCATATCTCATATGATACTAATTTTTATTTAGACTTTCCTTCAACTGAGATGGAGGACCGTTCTTCATCTATAGTGCAACCTACTAGTTCTTCTACTGATCTAGTTGAACTGGATTTTGAGTTGACCCTTTAAATAATTGTATCAAATGTTTCATGCACTTCATTTTTAAATAGAAAATAGTTACCCATACCTATAGATTCAAAAAGGATTTGAGATTCAGGGGCTAATGTCTAGGTGACCACTTATTTTGCCTCTTTTTCAGGGAGCAACCTCTTCATTACACCTTATACATGGATCCTTGCCTCAGATAGATCCATGCTGAGTTGTCCTCCCACATCCTTGTAAAAATTTTGTCTAAGCAAAATGCCATAGGATGCTAGGACATCAGCCACCAAGATAGTCATCTTGATTCTCTTGTTTGGAAAGGCTGCAAATGCAAATTAGGCATCTTTGATTTGCCCTAGCAATGGTACTTGCTTGTTCTCCATGGAGAAACATCTCCCAAATGTCTTGGTTAGTGTGAGACTAAGAGACTTAGCTAATTTAGTAGGCATGACATTGTCAGATGCACCTGAGTCTATAATATAGTTACTTAGCTTGTGGCCATTAATTAATAGGGAAACATAGAAAGGTTCTATTTTTATAGGAGCAATTGGAGGAGTAATGACCAGATTATTTGGAATAGACATGTTATTTGGAGAATCAAGAGTTACCTTTTTATCCTTTTGTCCTATAGGGATGGTTTGGTTCTTGACATATTAGACCAATTTATTTAATTAATCAGGATTAAACTACAAATATTTGAATTCAGACATTTGTATTTTTGTCTTTTTGACATGATCGATTACGTCAAATGGCTGAATTGAGATAGGTACAGAGAAAGGAACTTAAACTTTCTAAGCTTTAGGAGGGATGGGAGGTGGGCTGGTTTGCAAATTTGAAGTAGAATGGGAAGGTGAAATTGATGTATTTTCCTTTTGGGTGATTACTGGATCCTTTGACTGAAAAGGTAGAATGGTTCCATGCTTAGCAATCATGACTGTTGGCTGTGGTTGCTCTTCTATATTCCCTTTATTAGCTTTCTAGACTAATTGGTTCTTGGACCTGGTAAACACTGCATATGATCCCTCAAAAGCTTCTCCTTTGGTTCTAGGTTCATCCTGGTAGTTCAAGAAACCAATGTGGGAGTCACTAGCTGATTCTTCTTGATTGTCTTCAAGGAGATCAACATCATTTTCTTGATTCAATTTAGGCTGGAAAGAGAACTTTGATTCTACTTTAAGATATTCCATTGTTGAATTAGTTAGAGGAGCTTCCAAGGCAAGTTTCCCTTATGGAGGAGAAAGGTGATTCTATTTCCCTTGATTCTTGGCAGCATTGCCCTGATATGACTGATTTGGGAATGTCCTTCTGTATGAAGGTGTAGAAGACATTCCTTGAGCCATTTTATTTTTGAGAGCAAGCAACTCATTTGCCAATTTCTACACCATTGGATCTATGGTGCTTGTATATGAATATTCAGAAGATGATGAAGCTCTATTTCTATTTGGATCTCTTCTTATCTTCCCTACTAAAATGAGATCATCTTCTACCTCAATGGCCAAATGCTAAGCTGTACCAAGATCTGTTTGACTAGCACATCTCAAAAGAAAACTTACTTCAGGTAATTGAGAATTAATGAAGAAACATTTGAGATTTTTAGTTGTAGGTCAAGCTATTATAGGAATTATGTTTCTCAATTTATAAAATTTAGATATAAAGTCTCTCATAGGCTCGTAAGGCTCTTTCTTCATCTGTGTAAGTTGAACCAAAAGTGCATGAGCATCTTCTATAGGTTTGAATCTAGCTTCAAACATATATTTGAGAGTATTCCAATCAGTTACTGACCAAGCTTGTAGATGATAAAACCAATCTATAGTAGCATGTTGTAATGTTTCTATAAATAGCCTGACTATTACATCTTCAAATTCTACTCTGATTACTCCACAAGCTATGTTGAAGGCTGCAATGTGTTCATCAGGATGAACTTTCCCATCACCATAGAATTTGGAGAAATTCTTCCTTGAACTGCATGGAAGCTCATGTAGAGGTGGAGAAAGATTAAGAGGACCAAAAGTATTACCCCAGGGTCCTTGAACTGCCATTATAGGATTATGAAAAAGAGGGATAACAAATCTTAGAGGGTTAATTATTGGAAAAGCTTTATCAACAATAAAAGTAGATACTTCATCTAGCAATGGATATCTAACTTTAGTAAGAGGAAAGCTCTTAGTTTGTTGGAGATGAGATGGTGAAGGAAAAAAATCAAAATCACTTTGCTATACCAACTCGAATACAGGGTCAATGATACCTTTATCCCTTTGGCTTCATGTATACCTTGAATCTGTCAGATTATGAAAAAAATGGAAAAGAATTGACCTTATTTCAGTTAAAGCTTGAGGCTTTAAATTGTGCATTCTTTCCTAGTTAGTGTGGAGGTGAATGTATATATTATAAATGGATAATGGATATTATATCCCCAGTGGAGTCACCAAAAACTATTGGCTGAATATTTTTTCGATCAGCGTACTGATAAACAAAATAGGTCTAATCAACCAATGTAAGAAGACTGGTCGTCTTAATGTGCAGTTTTGACCACATCAAAAGAGGACTAGTCTCTCCTCTCATCAAGGGGAGGTTCCTTATAGGTATGATATATATATATATATATATATATATATATATATATATATATATAGAAAATAATACTCAAGGGTAGGACAAACAATCCATCTCTCTTTCTTCAAAGATGATGCATGCGGATCAAAGGAAAAAATCAAGGGAAATGATAGAGAACACTCCTCTTCTTTCAAAAGTACTATTTAACAAACCACAATAATACTTTTGGTAGTAAATGCAAAATGTAGCAAAGGACGTAGTAACTAGCAGATTGAGATGTAACACAAAGTCTCCACCTGAATTGCTCAAGAGTAAGATACGAAGGACAATGAGGGCACAAAGTCATCCCAAGGTCCTTTACACAAAAATGAAAATAAAACACACTAAAGGAAATTATGGGGGGCACAAAGTCTCTCCATAGTTGACTCTTCAGGACACCTTCCCAACTATTGTCACTAATTATGCTTGTTGAATTAAAGGAACAAAAGATATATCAAGGAAAAAGACATAAGAACAATTTCCCCAACAATAAAGATATCACAACACAAAGTCTAAAAAGTCACTTGCTTTCTAATTCCAATAACAAAATATGTTCAACAAATTGAGCTCAAAGTCTCAAAAATGCCTTTCAATTTAGGCAGAGTTTCATTCTAATTTTCAAAAAGAGATCCATTTACAATAAAAGAGAGTCCCTTATATAGCCTCTTCAAGGAGTCAGGAATAGTAACACATCATGTTGCATTGAAAAATGTTAGGAAGATAGGATGGAAATTAGGGGAATCTACCTATTTGTTTTTCTTGATGCAAGGAAACAAGTCAAGCTTATTGAAAGTTTGCAACTTTTAATGTCCACCTGCCAATTTGATCGTTCCTTCATTGTTCATCCTTTTTTGGTTAATTAAATCGAGTCCTGGATTCAATTTGCTATTCTATTCCTTCCTCACTTTCTACTGGTCTTGGCCTTAAAGCCTATGAATGTATTTAGGTCTATAGATTACAAGGATCAATAGCTATTTTATGAGCTTTAAAATTGATGTTCACATGCCCATCACTATGTTTTTAACGGCTAGTTCGTTGTCTTGAATTTGACATCTTCAGGTGCATCACCCCTTGGTCCTTCTTCAGATTTTCTATTTGGCACTTTCTTGGAAAGAACGTGCCCTTTTAGGCTCTAAGAAATGATCTACCTTGGGTCAAGAAGAGCCCCCCACAAAGGTATCTGCCTTTTGGGCGGTCTTCAGATGGCCTTCAGGCTTCTTTATTCTAGCGGGTCCCTAGATTCTTCCTTTGGATTTCTCATTTTATATCTTCTTGAAGGGAAGGTGACCCTTCAACTTTAGGAAAATGTTCTTCAATTTGGTAGCTGAGAGTTCCTCACAAGGGCACCTGCCCTTCAGGGTCCTTCAGTGGCCTTTTCCTTAGAAGTCTTTCACGGGCTTTCTCTGTGGACAAATTCCCATAGACAAAAAGTCCACAGACATTTCCCATGGACAAAAAGTCCATGGAAATTTCCCATGGACAAAAAGTCTGAGGAATTGTTCTATTTATTTGCCCTGGTTATTTCTTCAGGTTTTCTGCCCCTAGCTTCTCTAAATTCTTTCAGACTTTTTGTTCGAAGGAATTCCTTCAGATAAAAGTATGAAGGAATTATGCCTTCAACTTTTTTGACTGACTTAAACATAAATCTAAAAGAATTTTCCTTTTGAGACTTCTTTGAAAATGACCCTTTTGAAGGGTACTTTTGTTGTCCAAGTGCCCTCTGCAAGGCCACTTTGTCCTTTGGGAGGCTTTTTGAAATTTTGCATTTGAACTGCTACTTTGAAATGTCTGAGTGAACCACTTGGTTGAACCAAGCTGTTGAACTATTTGATTAAACCAAACGTTGAACCACTCCATTGAACCAAGTTGATGAACTGCTCCATTGAACCACTTTGTTGAACCAAGGCAATGAACCACTTGGTTGAACCAAACATTGAACCAAGCTGATGAACCAAGCTTTGAACCAAAATGGTTCAAGCCTATGAACCAATTGAATGATCCAAGCCTTTGAACCAAGCGGATGAACTGAGCATTGAACCACTTGATTGAACCTACCTTTGAACCATTTGTTTAAACCAACCATTGAACCAAGTTTTGGTTCAATGGTTCAAACGAAGCCTTGAACTGATTGACGAACCATTTTATTGAACCAAAGGATGAACCAAAGCATTGAAACAAAGCGGATGAACTACCTAAGTGAAACAAAGTGTTGAACCACTTGGTTGAACCAAGCCATTGAATTGTTCCTTTGATTGAACCCATTGTTGAACCAAAAGCATTAAACCTTTTGAACTTTGAACTTGTTGAACCTTTGAACCAAAGTGGTTCAATGGTTCGACGGTTCAAATTTTTCTTTACTTAGATGCTTGCCGATGGAGATTTTTTATTAAACCAAGGCACTGAAACAATTCCAAAAATGACCAAGTCTTAGAAACTGATTCTTTTGGTTGAACTTGCCTACAAAAATCTTTGAACCTGTAGAAATGAGCTTGCCTACTAAGTCTGTAGAAACCAAGTCTATAGAAATCAACCTGTGAAGTCCTTTGAACTTGGCCTGTAGAGTTTGTAGATTTCTGAGAAGCTTAAAATATGAGGAATTTGAATGCCTGGGACAAATTTTGAAAAGGGAAGAGACAATTTTGGTCTGTAGGACCAAAATAGTTTAAATGTTGTCCCAAAAATGAGTGATATTTTTTGGGGGACAATAAAACAAACCATAGCTTGAAGAAGTATATTTAGCAATGGTGGCATCTCTTCAACACTGACATCCTGATTCAATCCTAATCATATCCAAAATAGAGTAATTAACCATGAAAGAATTTTAACCTTTATTAGATGGGATGAGCATCTCTCTATTAGTAGGTTGTTTCAATTCATCATTACCATTTTTGTTAAGTTGTCATCATCCTTGACAAAGTTTATCATGTTTTCCATAATCAAGGTGTAATGATTATAACTACCTTTGGGAAAACCATTGTACACTGTCCCACCTACATTTCTTGATGATTATAACCACCTTTGGGAAAATCATTGTGTTATCACCACTTTAATTTTTCTACCTATATAGGGGCATGTTATTATCTTATTTGTCTATCCTAACTAGGGCATCTCCATCTTCTTAATGATTCTGCCTTTGGGAAAATAATTGTGTTATCATGCCACATTGCCACTATCAGGGTATAATGCTTATAACCACCTTTGGGCAAGACATTATACACCATCCCATTTTCATTCTAAATGATTTTGACTAGTTTTTAGTATCATTATGTTTTCACCCCATCATCTTTCTTTTCTTTGGTCCCCTTATTTTTCTTCTTTCTTTTTAAGGGACCATTTTATGACCTACTTATGTCAATCGCTGCTTTGAGGGGCCATCATATAATTAGTTTATCATCATTATAGTTGTACGTATACAAGACTTTTTCATTCATTGAGAAGATGTTACTATGCTTATAGCTTGCAATGCCTTCCCAAATAGGGGCAAATTGTAGACACCTAAATCTAGCCACCAATAACCTCCAACCAAGGTTTTAGCTAATTTCCACCTAAAATGCATAATTTGGCCTAAAAAACTAAAGTTCATTCAAAGATATGAAATTGACGTATTCAAGTGCCAATTTTAGCTAGGGTATCCCTAAATGAGGTAATGTAATTTATGGTCCAGCTAACTTTAATCAGTTCATTTCAAGTCAAAATGTCAATTTTACACCTAGGTGCTCTAGATTGCTCTTTTGTATCAAATATTTTACACAAGACACATGCCTTTGTTATTTTTTCTCAATAACATCCTAAATGGGATAATGGATCTAATGCATCTAACATCTCCTTCTAATTCTAATCCAATCAAATTTTGGACCAATAATAAGGCATTTTGATCAATTTGAGTAATTTGTACACAAAGTGCTTAATCATGCTTAAGAGATAATTAAACCAAATTAGGGACTAATCAATAATTCCATGTAAACTTGTTGAATAATATTTTTTGGAAATGAATATTGAATATCTACATCATCAGGTAGCCTCATTTGTTGGGAAGACATCCTTAGGCCATAAATGCCACAAAGATCAAGATTCATGCCCTCCATGCCTCATCAATGCCCTTCATGATTCTTAATTTATCCTCTATCCCAAATATTAATGAGCCTATTTATCAATTTTAATTTCATAATTGAATTAATCCTTAGCCATACATCTCAATCCTAAAATGGATGGTTCAAGTTGTTTCTAGACATTTGCAAAAATCTATAAATAGGAGGCCTTACCACATCATTTCTAAGACTTGAGAATACATAGTTATAATGTAGGATTAGTTATAAAAGCTTCATGACACTAGTGTTTCCATGCCAAATTGATTATAAGCCAAATCCAAAGGTGTCAAGGAGAGATGGAGGTAGCCAAGCTTCTATTACCAAGGACTTCATGAGCACAAGCTAAGCAAGCCACTACAAGTATTTTGGAGAGTCCAAGGAAGTAAAAGAGGGTTTAATTTTTCATTCTAGTTTTGTGTTTTATTCATGTATGTTAACTAAGATCTCCCTAGTGTCTAGGACTATAGATGTTATGTTATTAGTGTGTTTATTTCATTTTGTTTTCATTTTAGAACTAACACCATACTAACCATCCTCTCTTGAGTCAAATTCCTAGATTCACATATACATTTACCTATTTATGTACTGGAATCCTTTGATCTGATGTGTCTATATTTGTGGGATTTCCTCACTACGTTATTATTTATCATATTTAAAAATATGACTATTTGTTGATTTGGACATGTGTCCTTACCATGTGCCTTTTTGGACATGATCAGCTCTACTCTATCAGTTTCCTTGAATGTCTCCTAACTTTGACATTCATCAATGGATATTGATCTTGATCTATATCTAAGAATGTGCCAATTGGAAAACTTGCATGCTTTCTATGGACCAATCTATCATATCTCCATCTAGTTCATGCATTTACACTACGTGGTGACCTCACATGCAATCTAGACTCATTAAATTATTGGCTTCATTCACACCATTGATCTACTATTGCAAGATTAAATTTTCTTTGTTGATATTTGAAATGCTAGATCAAACATGGACTATGGATCTCCATCTAAAAATATGATGGAATGTGGGTCACAGATCTCTTTTCAACATCACTATGATCGAGACACTTGGCACTAATATATTCAATATTAGGATCTACTATCTTGTTGACCATGAGCTCACCATTGATATTTAATTACATAATTGAACACATGTATAGATCTATACTTGAATTATTGACTTAGTTGATCACCCCTGTGTTGGTGATCTTTGATTTCACCCTTTGAGATCATGCCACTTGTTGACCCTACATTTAACTTGAAGCTCATTAATGTTTTTTTGAATATAAATGGCTATTTCATGTGACATCAATTTGAAATCCTCATGCATATCCCACACTACTAGATCATTTTTGGAGCCTTATATATTGAGATAGAAAACCTATCAAGACATCAAGTTTCTAGGGGATGACCTTGGCACAAAATACATCATATCTATATAAATATTCAAATTTTGGTTGACTTATCAAGTAAACTTATGAAATGCACAACCAAACTATCTTTTTCATTCTTGCATGACATGATGTGACAGTCTAGTTGCTTTAATCACATAAAGGAATTTTCTAGACTAAATCATTGACTCACAAGATAAACTGGCATGATATGCAAAGCTTTGAATGGTAGGGATGACACTTTGACTTGTGAGGTCAAAATTATCAACAAAAACCACCATACATTCTTACATAATCTCACTAGTATGTAAAGTACAACAATATGAATAAAAATATCAAAACACATAGAAAATTAAACATGGACCCTAAAACAACATGTGGTGCATGTTTGACTGATTTTAATGTATAAATCCTTGTAAATTTCAAATTACATTTGGTTGATTATCAATTACACGTTAAAATTCTCAATAATTTTTTTATAAAATTATATTTGGATCATGTCCAAGAAATTTTTTTCATGTGGTTCATGGTTTTTCAAACATATTATCCTTTTAACAACATATTTTACATTAGATGATACCCTTGTGTTGTTGTGCTAAAAAAATTCAATCAAATATCTTGTTCCTTCAACTAACAACTTATATTTTCATGGGAGTCTATTAATAAATTCTAAACAATTTGTGAGTAAAGGGGCATCAAGTCTTGTTCTAATTTTTATGGCATTTATTAGAGTTTTCTTAATCAAGATTAGGGATGTGCTTGCTTGAATAATAAATTGTGCTTTAGCTATTGACTATAGATTTCATTATTACATGCCTTTCCATATTACTATCCTTTTGAGTTATATTTAATATTCTATTAAATTATTAACTAGATTATTTATTATTGCATTATTTCTTCTATCTATATTGATTTTTATTAACCCTAAATTATGAATCTCTAGAAACTTTGTTTGCATTTTCATTAATTAAACAAATAGTTGACATCATTTTGTATGGATTTAATTCTCAAATGCATAGTCCCATACACATTGATCATGATGTTGAACTTGTATTTTTGACATTTTACCTTCCATATGTTCTATTATTTTATCATCTATTTCAATAATATACCTTGGTATTCATTTCATTATCCTTGGAAGTGTGGGCATAAGAGATATTTTTTATTAGATTACATGGTATTACTACTTCAACCATAGAAGGGATATTAGATTGTTTTCTAGGTAGATTAGAACTTATAGGCAAAGTGAATTCATCTTCATTAGGAGATAGATGAATTGGGTTCATTACATAAAATTGATTATCTTTTTGAAAATTTTCATTATGAATGGATGTTTCATTAGATTATGTTTCTCCTTATGTTCCATCACTGAATTCAAATTCATTAGTTAGTTTTTATACATTTGGAATTTCATCATGCAATAAGGATTGATTATGTTATCTTATTTCATTTGAAGACATATCTAAATTAATTTCCATGGAATTAGTCATGTTATTTTCATTTTAAACATTACCTGGCTTGGAATAATTACCTTCACCTTGTGTAGAAGCTCTTTTGGATGCTTTCTTATCTTCTTATCTTTTTATTTATTTTGATCTCTTGACTTCATTTTCCTCAATTGTTAGCTCTTTAATTTGTATTTTGTGGTGATGATCCAACCCCATTATTTATCTTTACACAAGTAAGTCAAGGTCTAGAGTGAAAATTGAATAATTTATAGTAATAAAGATAAATTAAATGGAGAATTTATATAATTTGTAGAGTATCAGCCAAAAAAAAACTAGTCAACATTTACAAAATACAAAATTAATGAGTGAATTTCATGGGCAAACAAAATAAATCAATGAACTATGAAGGGTGTACACCTTTTTACAAAGCATGCAAGTCTTATTTTAAAGTATTTCAACATAGGAAAATGTATTCAGTGAGGTTTAATACCTTTGCAAAGGGTGTACACCCTTTAAACATTTCCATATATGAATTCTCCACTTTCCCTCCAAAGTGCTTTATGGTTAGGTTTGGGGAGGTCTATACCTAGTCTAAAATCAACCATTAATCAAACCAAATTATCTTCAGTAAATTTAAGAGTCTCTTTAATCTTTATCGGCACATATTATTAGACATAATTTATATTTAAAATATATATATTGGTTTGTAGAGGAGAAAGCTTAGTTCTTTAATATATATATATATATATATTTTAAATGTTAAACTATTATTTTTTATTATTACTTAATTTCTACACAACATCCCTCATTATGGACTATATACATATCACTAAAAATACCTTTATAACTTTATGACCATTAATCAAAATTTTATAAAAAATATTCTATGCATCATTGGCTATTCTTTAAAACAATGATTTTCATGAAGTTAAGGTAAAAAATATGAGTTCATACACTTTCAATTCCAATTTTATATCTATATTTACTTATAAAATTATTTAAAATATACATATTTATTTAAAAATGAATAAATAAATATCCTGGTTGATCTTCAACATTTAGTCTATCCATGTATGAAATTTTATACAACAATTAATTCATTTACTCTAAAAAAGTGTGTCTATACACATGGAGTCTCATTATCTTTTCACAAAAAAAATGTTAATTCATTATCATAAACGCATCAATTTAAAAAAAAATTATCAGCTAGGGATTAAATAAAAAAGAGAAACTACATTCAGAACGACACAATTCATGTTATTACATTATTTTCAAATTATTTTTCCATGTCTGTTTAAACCTCTCTCCAAGTTTAACTATTTTTATTTTTAGAATTAAAAAATGTATTTTGAAACCCCCATTTTGTCCCCCATTATCCTAAATTTACCCATATTGTCTCATAGTCTAAGATTTCTTACATTATTATTATAGATAATGGTTAATATTTCATGAATAAAAAGATAAATAATTTTTATATTAAATATAATAATTGACATTAATTTTATCTCATTATTAACATAAATGCAATTTCCAAGGAAATGTTACAAATAAAATGATTATGAATATCTAGAGAAAAATAGTTTCTAATTTTTTGTGTGATGCCAATGACAAGTAATTTAATATAAGCACCATATAAATTATTACAAACTATGGCCATTTTCCATTTACGGATCTAATATAGTTGGTAAAATTAACCCTCCATAAGCAAAGGGTTGAAAAATCATCTTTATTTCCATTGAATATTTGACAAAATAGGTTGAATCTATTCCTTTAAAATACAACATAGTTAAATACACTTTTACATTTATAATTATTAATATTATCTCTCAGTTTAGTCTTTCCTCCATTATTATGGATAATGGTTAATCTTTCAAAAATAAAAAGGTAAATAAGTTTTGTGCTAAAAATAAAATTTGACATTAATTTTCAGATCATTACTACCCTCAATGGAATTTCATAAATAAAGCTAAGAAGAATATTATTATGAATATCTTAATAAAAATAATTTTTTAAAATAGTGAAATTGGAATAGTATAATTTTATGCACTTTATGGGCATATAGATGAGTGTCAAGATGAGTATGTTCTAAAAGTGAAAATATGGATAAAGATTCCCCTAGTTTCTCTAATTAAGGAATTAATCTTATGCATGTATTGGGTTAGTTCCATAAGATAAAGTAAGTATTGTTGGTTAATATTGACATGTAGGTCAAACTCTACCTATTTATAAAAATGAAATAATGATTATATAATCATCTACAACTATATTTGATTGACATGTGTTGATGATCCCAAATTTTCATGATACACACATATCAATGTAACTAATGATTGGATTTGGTACTTGAAAATACTTTTTTTCCCTATATTTTTAGTGATTCGTACTTGGATTGTGACAAATCCTAGTGAATAATTTGAAAATTAGGAAAAATAGGGTATATTTTATTAATGTGTAATAGTGTATAAATGAGTGATAAGTTGATACTATAAGCATATTAAATGAAGCTTTGATTTTTTCATATATGGATTTTTTCATGCCACTAACACATTGGGTTTATAAGCTAATCCCAATGATTGGATTGAGTTAATAAAATAGTAGTTTCTAGGAGTGGGAAGGCTCAAACCAGTTAGGTCATTATCAACTAGAGATAATTACCTCACCACTAGAACTAACCCATGTAAAGGTAGACTAATTTGAGACTTTGGAGATTAATATGCAAGATATTTATCAATTATTAAACATACAATGAAGTTATTTTAATTTTTTGATAGTATAATATAAGGGTTTACTCATAAAATATCATGAAAGTGTGAGAGGATGGTTAATATGAACCTTATTTGGGTTCTCAAGTCATGCATGGTAAATGTGTGTTAATATTTTCATTTTCATTACTAAAGCCCATATTTTAGTATATATAAATGCCCCCTTTATTATATTAATGAAATTTATAGATTACAAAGATAAAATATACATGAGTTTGTACAAATAAAATTTCATTTTTTTGAGATAAATCTGATTGTGTAGTTCCACTCCATATAAAGATGAAATAGGAATGAGGTAGTCAGTGTCCATATGTCAAATATAAAATATTAAAATTTAAAGTGTAATGGGTAGAGTGAACTTGTTTGTTAGTTCAACCATGTTTCCTATGCAAAGCATTGGATATTTTGGGATGATCATGCCCCAACTTGTGTAACTATGTAGGATCTTGAATTGGGAAGGAAATATACCCCAATCCTCATGTATGTGTAAAATTAAATAATGTTTTAAATAAAATAAATATGAAATAAAAAAGACAGAGAAAAATTTGGATAGATTAAGATCTAAAAGAAAAATACTA
>JARHVA010009151.1:162500-197500 GCA_037957365.1 Torreya grandis | reverse complement strand
CTATCATAAAGAGTTAACTAGCACAAGTACCTATGAAAATAGTCATCATCTCAATAGAGGGGAAATAAGGAAACAAAATTGAAACATGATAAAGGGTACATTAAGGTGTTACCCAATTTATAATTTTTAAAACAAAGTAAGTATAATAAAAAAACAATAATATAAACAATATTTCATATGCGTAAAGTAAATGCAAGAAATTAAAGTGACAAAAATGAAATTGAAACATGATATAAGTGAGATATAAATCACAAGGAATAACCAATGCCCATTATAAAATTTAGACATAAAATTTAATCATATGATAATGTGTATAATAATATGATATGTCACACAAAGATGTGCTAATAAATGTTTATATATATCCTAAAATACCTAACCAATAATATCTCATAGTTCATGTTGTAATAAACATGTGGATATGATTGTATTCTCATCTATATTCATAGTTTATCATGTGAGGATTTCCTATTCAAAAATATATATGGATAAAGGATAAACAATAATATCTCATAATTCATGTTGTAACAAACATCTAGATATGATCGTATTCTCATATATATTCATAGATAATCATGAGAATAATAGGTCTTATTATTATCAATGACATATATTAGACTCATGTTTTTATGCATATGCTACTTAATGTATATTGTATGGTTATATTTATCAATCTCATTATATGTGTCAAGATACAGAGCTTAAACACAAGTTCTTGCATTGGATGTGTTGAGATACAGAGCTTATACACAAGTTCCTACATGTTCTTATAACTAACCATTTGTATAGACATGAATTTAAATGTTGGTTATTGATATTTCCTTTAGAACCATGATATGATGGTCTTTATTAAATTGGCTCAGATATAAAACACATCGACTTGATTAATCTCTAGTAGGCTCAATCTAACTATCTGATCTTTGTACACTTTGAAACTTTATCTTTTTCATCTTTAAAATGTGCCCATCAATCTTCCTAATCTAAGCTTCTAGGTGCCATTGAATATCCAAAGATGCACATTCTATATCTATATTGAGATGTTAAATTTCGAGCTCTTTATCCCATCTCACTACTTCCTATATCTTTGGATCACTTTTGTTCCACCAATCTTCTCAAACATGCTTGGTTTTTAACTTACCACTGTGTCAAAAAACATTGATCAGTTGTTCCATCTGAGTCCACTCACTCCATTGGATCTTTCTCATCCAATCTTCTATATATCATTGGGTATTTGAACTTGTAGTAACTATACCTTAACTTGGTCATTAAACTTTGACAATTTGACCTTATCTCATTGCTTTTTTCATCTTTGGATCACTTTAAATTTATATATCATCTTAGAATTGCTCAATATTTAACTTGACAATATGTTGATAAACCTTGAGAAATTTATAGCATTTGATTCCATTCACTCTATTGGATCTTCTTTTCATGATCACCCTCTCATTGTCAGATATTCTAACAAACTCATTATTTATATATGTCCAACCCTCAAGAATATGACACTTGGCTTAAGTGCATTCCTTATGTACATAGATGTCGGCTCTCTCTATTGAGACATTTGGTATCCTCATATTTTTCATTTACCTTTTGACTTTAAACCACTCCATTGATATACTAAGTAGGCTTCATGATTGTGACAGTTGTCATTTGTGCTTTAACTTGGAGGAGCCTTTGAAAATTTGAAATTGCTTCACTTCTTTGGATCATCTATGTATAATGAACATTGGTTGTTGATCAAGTTGGGACATATAGTAAGTCTTAGACTTAATAAAATATAAAGTCCTTTGATCATTGCTTGGAGCCAGTAATTACTAGGTTAAGGGGCCAATTTATTAATGATGATATGGACTTAAGCTGTAACTATATTTATCAATTCCTAGCTATACCAAGTCAACATAAAAATATAAATTTTCTTGTTGATGTCATGGCTAAACCATTAGGCTTTTATTGTGAAACCCTATAATGTCTAAGAGCTATAAAAATCAATTATGAGATCATTCCTTCTCCTCTAAACCTCTAGACCATATTTTTAGAATGTACATGAAAAACTCATAATGGATCTTCTATCTATTTGAATTTAAACATCCATAAATTGTCTATGTAAAAGCATGACAACTTTTCCTAGTGTAACTATGAAACATGCTCTTCTCTCAATCAATCCTACATAATCATTTTGACATCAATAACATCCATTGTGTCCATTTTGAAATCAATGACAATCATATTACCAACAATCTCCCCCTTTGGTATTCATGGAAAACTAAATGCTCTGATGCAAACTTAAAGTTTTGATATTCTAAACATTTGATCCTTCTCTAGCATTACTTGTTATAGATTATGATTAGTATGAACTAAATTTGCTCATACCAAACTTTCTCCCCCTTAGATAATGTCATATTTGATGAAACTCATCTTGGACACTCGATTTACTCTTCCAAACTTTTAAAGAGAGTATTTGTACTTTTTCTCCAAACTTTTACAAAGAGCATTTACCCTTTTTTATCCCCTTTCACATCAATGACAAAGAGACTCATCACTATTTGTCCAAAGTGTTCTCCCCCTATATTGGATAAAGGAGTTTGTGTAAGAACCTAAAACCATCAACTCATTATAATTTTGAAAAATATACATATATGAGTTGACTTTTCTCTCCTCTTTCAAGGATTATTAAAGATTCCATGAGACTCCCCTTGGACACATGCCCTATCACTAGTGATTTAGTGATGTGGTGTAGGAGCCACTAATACCATATTCTATTTAGATATTCAAATTGTTCTTTGGAAAGAGGTTTGGTGAATATGTATACAATATAGTCCTTATTTAGCCCATTTTCCATTGTGACCTCTTGATATGTAACCCTTTATCTTAAGAAGTTATACTTGATTGATATGTTCTTGGTTATTAAATGCATCACTAGATTTTTTGATATATTTATAGCACTTGAATTCTCATAAAGAATAGAATAGGTGGTGTGTACTCAACCTTGATGTCCTTGAGTTTTTGCTCCATCCACAAGACTTGAGTGCAACATGTTACTACTACTACATACTCTACTTATACTATAGAAAGAGTAACTAAATATTGATTTTTTCTCAACCATGAAACAAGTTTGTTTCTAAGGAAAAATTCACCACCACTATTGTTTTTTTTTCATCTACACTTCTTACCCAATCAACATATGTATATACTGTAAAAGTGAAATCTTCACTTGTAAGGTACCATAGGCCATAGTCAATTGTGCTCTTGATGTATGTAAAGATTCTTTTCACTACATTAACATGTGACTCTTTAAGAGTAGCCTAAAATATAACAACCATGCACAATGCTTCCATTATATCTAGTTTTTATGTAGTTTGGTGTATCAATCTACCTATCATAGATCTATACATAGTTTGATTTGCATCAAGGGACTCATCCTCTTTGCTCAAATTACATGTAGTAATCATCGGAGTACTAACTAGTTTGATATATTCCATTTTAAATTTATTGAGCATCTCCTTCGCATACTTGGTTTGGGATATGAATATTCCTTCATCAAATTGTGTTATTTGTAGACTAATCAAGAAGGAATGTTTTCCTAGCATAGACATCTAAAATTCACTTTTAATTTATGTAGCAAATTATTTACACATTTTTTTATTGCTACCACTAAAGATGATTCTATATAAATAAACAATAACAATTAACCTATGCTCACCTTCTGATTTGAAGTACAAATTGCTATCTACACATCCTTTGTTAAAACCTTGTTGTTGCAGGTATTGGTCTAATCTTGAATACCATACTCTAGGTGCCTATTTTATACCATATAGTTATTTCTCCAATTTGTGCACATAATCCTCTTCATCTAAAAATTAAAAACCTTGTATTTGTTCAATATGGACTTCCTCTTCTAGGTTCCCATTCAATAAAGCAAACTTTACATGCATTTGATAGACTTTGAACTTCTTGTAAATAGAGAATGATAGAAACATTCTTATAACTTCAAATCTAGAAATTGGAGAAAATGTTTCCTCAAATTCTATGCCTTCTAATTATGCATATCCCTTGCACACCAATCTCACTTTATTTCTTATAATAACTCCATCCTCATTGAGCTTGTTTCTATAAAGCCATTTTATTCATATCATATTATTCTTTGAGAGTCTTAGAACTAATTGCTAAGTTTGTTTCTTTTATATTTGGCTTAGTTATTATTCCATAGATTTTATCTAATTCTCATCCTTTTTGGATTCCATAGATCTCTTAGGCTCAATTTCAGACATTAGAGCAAAACTTACTTGCTCTTTGTTCATTACATCTCTTCTCTTTGTGTAAACTCCTTAATTATTATTTCCAATTATTTTATCATTAAGATGATCTTTTTGAAAAAATATTGGATGTTATTTTTCATTCTTTTCCTTAGCATCTTTACTATTTGATTCTTCTTCGAGATCTATCTCCTCATTACTAGTTTCCTTGTCAAGTTCAACATGTTTTATGCCTTCTTTAGCCTTGAAATTTATGATCTCCAAAATATTTTGTAGCCTCTTATTGTAACATACATAGGGTTTTATTTGAGTGGGATAAGCAATAAATATTCATTCATCACATCTTGATTCAAATATTCCTAGTTTGTCCTCCTTTCTTATGATGTAGCATTTGCTTCCAAATACTCTGAAGTACTTAACAAAGGTACGATTTCCATACCATATCTCATAGGGATTTTTGTCACTATTTACCCTCAGTTGAACTATGTATAATATGTATACTATTGTTTGGAGTGATTCTCTCCAATATCCATCAAGTAACTTGGCCTCTTTTAGCATTGTTCTAGCCATTTTCTTGACTATTCTATTCTTTCTTTCACAACTCATTTTTGTTGTTGAGTCCTTCCTATGGAGTAGTGAATTTTGATTCCATTCTTCTCAAGATACTATATGAACTCATTTGAGGTGAATTCTCCACATTTATCAAATCTTAAGCATTTGATTTTTCATCTAATCTTTTTTTCAACCATGTCTTTAAATATATTAAATCTCTCAATAGCTTGAGATTTGTCCTCAAAAAAGGTTACCCATGTCATTCTTGAGTAGTCATATATAAATAACATGAAGTACCACTCTCCTTTATATCCTCTTTTCTTGGTAGAACCACAAAGATTAGTATGAACTAATTGTAGAGGCTTTGTAGTTGCATACTCCTTTGTTTGAAATTTGACCCTTGTCTACTTACCTAGTTGACATTCCTTACAAGTAGTATATCCAGGTTTGGTTATTTTGGGAATGTTTCTTAGAAACTTATTTGAGCTCATTTTTACTAGATTATCAAAGCTAACATGACCCATTTTCCTATGCCATAACCATATTTCATCAACCTTTCCTATGAGGCAACTATTACCATTTACTTCAACAAGATTATAGATATTGGTTTCAGTCTTTTTACCTTATGAAATTGTTCATCCAAATCTATTTAAAATTCATCTTTCTACATCAAATGTGAATTTATATCCATTTCCACACATTTGGCTGATTCTTAGCATATTATGCTTCAATCCTTCAACATAAAGGACATCATGTGTAGGTAGTTTACCATTTATGTTCAAGGTTCCTTTAACTTTTATCTTTAATGATATGTTGTCTCTAAAGTTGACAAATCCTTCCTTAAATTTGATAAATTTGGTGAAATTTCTCTTTTCACAAGTATTATGCTATGAGAAACCACTTTTTATCATCCATAAATTTTGCTCTTTGTCATGGAGTGCAGTTTGACCAATCATAGATTGATTTTTCACTTTCCACACTTCATTGGGTTTATTATATGTCCTCTTATTTTATTTAACAAATAATTGTGATCTTTTATTCAAACTAGGAGACATTTCTTTCTTTACATTGTGTAATTTTTATTTTACAAATCTAGTTCTAAAATGTTTAGCTATGTGACCAAAATTATTATAATTATAAGACATTATATTTGTATCTAATAAAGGAGAAAATGAGTTTCTACTTAAAATTTTTATTCTACTTATATATATAACTCTATAATCAATAGCCTTATGACCAAAATGATTATAGTTATAACAATAACCATAGAAAGATAAGGAATACCTGGTCATAGCATTTCTTGGTGCAGCATGAGGAGATCTTCTTTACTTTGGATTCTTAAAGTCTCTCACTTTGGTGTATCCATATACATTATCTCTCTTTGTATTTTTCTTTTTTTTAGGCTTCATTTTATGTTTTAATTTCTTCACAATATTTATGTTTGATTGTGTCTTTGTGTCTTTGCAAGCTTTCGATTTCTTTGCTTTTGATTATCCTTCTGCTTTCAAGTTTTCATAGAGGTTATTAGATGTACTAGTTGAGGAAATTTTTCCCTTCTCATAACTCAAACATAATATCTAATTTGATGACTTCTAAGAGTTGATCAATTCATCAAGAACATCTAATCCTCTTATCAATTTTACACTTTTTTTCAGTTGACCTTTATATTTTTCAATCTCTTTTATCAAAGCCACTATTTCTACCTCAAGCTTCACACATTCCTCAGGTTTAGATTTTAGTTCCATTTTGACTACATCTTCTATTATTTTATCCTCTTTAACTTGTCTATTTAGGCTAATTACCATCTGATCAAATTTCTTAAAACATTTAGACATTTTCTCAATTTCCTTTTATCCAAGCTTCTTTTATTTTCAGTTCTCTTTTCTCAACTTGTCAATCTCATCTAGAGCACATATGAGCTCAAATTCTAGATCCACTTCTCATTATTTTTCTTCATCCAAGTCTTCAACTTCATCTTGATCTAAAATTATAGAAGTTGATCCTACCATCATAAATAGGGATTCGTTTCCCATAGCCATAAAAGAATAGTCATGATCATAATTTAAACTATCATTATCTTCCATTTAGTTAGTATATTATTTTGTGTATAAACCTTTATTATTTTTCAAGAAGTTCTTCTTTGTATAGTCGAATTTTACATTTTTTATACTCTCAACTTGCTCAAAGTTATCCTTTTTATTATGAGGGCATTTAGTATCAAAATGTCCTACTTTACCATAATTAAATAATTTGAAGGGAAACTTACCTCTATAATTTACATATCCTCTCTTTAGTCTTCTGACAATGTTATCTTCTTCTTCATTAGTCTCCTTAAATTTAGATGTTGATGTTTCTTCCTTTACTTTCTTGGCTACTTTGAATCCAAATTATCTCTTTAAGGGTTCTATCTCTCCTATTCTCATCTCATAGGTTGTGAAGGTCCCATGTAACTCATCAATAATGAGTTGATCTAGATATCTTGCTTCTTCTATTATAGAGATTTTTGAATCATATCTTGATGGTAAAGATCTTAAAACCTTTTTGACAATGATTGACTCTTTCATTTCTTCTCCAAGGTCTCTGATTACATTGACTCTTTCATCTACCCTAAGGAGGTAGTCTATAATCTTTTCATCTTCATTCATCTTAAGACTCTCAAACTTGGCTTTGTAAGTTTGTACCTTGGCCTGTTTTACCTTTTCATCTCCTTCATATATGATCTTTAGTTTTTTCTAGATATCTTAAGAATTTTGACACTACATCACTTTGATAAACTCTGAGTTTGACAATCCATAAAGAATAACATTATTTTCCATAACATTGCTTTCATATGCATTATTGGTAGCTTCATTAGGAAGAGTTTCAGTAGGGACTATATATCCATTTACTATATACATCCATACATAAAAACCTAATTAAGATAAAGAAGCTTCCATTCTTATGCTCTAAAATGCATAGTTAGATCCATCAAAGAGAGGTGCTTGGTTTGATAAAGATCCTTCTTGACTAACCATTATGTTCACTATTCCAAGATCTACATAAGCTGATTAATCTTATTTCAAGGAAACTTAGGCTCTTATACCAATTATTGGAATACAAATAAACACTAAGAGTGGTGGTGAATCAGTATATGAACTAAAAATAGTCCTTTAATACATTTTAGAATATATTAAATATCTATGGGGATAAAATAAAATATGTAAATATCATAAAAACACAAATACACATGACATAAGATTTATATGTGATAAACCCAAAGGGAAAATCCATAATGAGAATAGTTTTTAGAATTTATTATTCTAATCTAGCCTCATAGTTTAAAGCCTCACTAACAAACCTCACTAGTTATAATGTTTAAGGACACCAATCCTAAGGATACACCAATACCCTTATTTAAGAGCACCAACTCTAAGGAAGTACCCACTCCCTAATCTGAGCACCCACTCAGCTTATCTAACTGTATCAACCTATCAAACTTTTTTTATGGATCTATAACTCCAATTTACAAATTGGATTAATATATGAATCTAAATCTATGTTCTTTATTATAGGTCTAATCTATAATTGATAATACTCTACACATTCTCTTTTTCCCTTTATTCCTATTTGATCCTCTCTATTCCTCTAGTCCTATGTCTAGTTATGTCCTTATTTAACACACTTTATTGCCTTCACCAGCTACTTTTCTCTTATCCACCCCTTTAGTTGTATGTCTTTATGATTTTTTATTTGATGCACTTCATTTGATTTTTCTCTCTTCCTTTATCTATATTCATTTTGGCTAGATAACAAAAATAATAATTCTAGCTATCTATTTTTTGTCCTAAATATCATATATGTAAACAAATGATCTAGGGTTCCATATCTTCTATGTGTTCACAGTCAAACTGCAACACATCATACTAATTCTAGACTCTATTTCATTATTACTTGGATTGTAAGTTTCATTTATCTCAAATTCATGTATCATGCCATAATTTGAAGTCTCTTTACTAGCTATAACATCTTTTAGACTTAAGTTTTGATGCACATTATTTTTAATTTAGATTTGATTAGTTGGATCGATCAATCTTGTTGTCTATGTCAAGATATAGAGATTATATGCAAGTTATTACATGTTCCTATAAATGACCATTTATCTATACATGAATTTGAATGTTAGTCATTAATCTTGCCTTTGGTGCCATGATCTAATGGTATTTATTAAATTGGATCATCTTTAAAACACATCCATTTGTTTAATTTTTGATATGCTCATGATAAATTTCTAATCTTTGAATGCTTATGAACTTTAGCTTTATCATCTTTAAAATGTGCCCATTGATCTTCCTGATCTAAGCTTATATGTGCCATTAGATCTCCAAATATGCATGTTCTTTATCTCTATCGAGACATTAAACATTGATCTTTTTATCCCATCTTGCTACTTATTATATCTTTGGATTACTTTCGCTCCATCGATCTTCTTGAACATGCTTGGTTTTTAATTTGCCACTGTGTAAAAAACATGGATCACTTTGTTCTATCTAATTTCACTCACTCAATTGGATCTTTGAACTTGCATGAACTATACCTTTACTTGTTCATTAAACATTGACACTTTTACCTCATCTTGTTGCTTCCTTCATCTTTGGATTCCTTTCAATCCATCAATCTTCTTAGACTTTCTCAGTCTTCAACTTTCTACTATGTCGATACACCTTAGCACTTTATAGAATTTGATTCCATTCACTCTATTGGATCTCCTTTACATGATCACCCACTCACCATCAGATCTTCTAATAATCTTGTTATTTATATCTATCCAATCCTGAAGAATATAACACTTGGATTAAGTGTCTACCTTCTGTACATAATTATTAATTTATGCTATTGAGACATTTGGCATCCTCACATTGCTCATTGAGATTTTGACATTAAATTGATCCATTTCTCTACTATTTAATCTTTATGATTGTGACACTTGTCACCTACACATTGACTCAAAGGAGCCTTGATAATTTGACTTTGCTTCACTTCATTGGATCATTTAAGTATGATGAAGTGCATGTCATTGATCAAACTAGGACATATAATAAGTCTTAAACATAGTAAAATATAAAGTCTTTTGATCATTGCTCAAATTTGGTAATTACTAGGTTGATGGGACAATTTATTAATGATGATATGGACTTAAGTTGTAACTTAATTTTTCAATTCTCAGCTATACCAAGTCAACATTAAAATAGAAATTTTCTTGTTGATGCCATAGCTAAACCCTTAGGATTCTACTTTAAAACCCTATACTATTTGAGAGCTAAATAAATCAATTATGATCTCATTTATTCTCCTATAAACCTATAGACCATATTAATAGAATGTACATGAAAAACCCATAACAGATCTTCTATTTGTTTGACTTTAAATATCCATAAATGGTCTATATAAAAGAATGAAAACTCTGCATCGTGAAACTATGAAACATGTTATTCTCTTCATGAATCATGTCTAATAATTTTGACATCAATGAAATCCATAGTGTCCCTTTTGACATCAATGACAATCATATTGCCAACATGTATGATGTGTAGTACACTAATGCCAAAAGTAATATACTTCCCCATGTTTTGGAATATAATATAGAGATATCTTAAAAGGTGGTAAAATATTATTATTATAGCCTTATGTTATTTTAAGATGAATCACATCATTTTACTAAGATATTGATAGTGTGTTGAAGTACACATAGTTATACCGTGAAAACAATAAGTGTGACTAGGATAACTAAGTGAATTAGGAAAAGGAATATATCTCTATGTCTCTACAATACTAATAATATCTAGTATGATCAATAATATTTGGACCAAATACCAACTATCTTATGAAACTCACAATATGGCTCATGTAAGCATCATCTAGGTGGAGAATAAAGTTTTAGCATGGGTGAGATCTCATCAAGTAAATCATCATGTTCCATGTATCAAGGAGTAGGCTATTGAATAGGCCATACAACTCCAATAGATAAACTCAACATAAGTCTAATTAATGTAGCCAAAATATTTAAGGGAAGGTTTGTCTAAGGATTCAAAATTATAGAAAATTGATAAGGTCCTATCATGGTGTGATAAAGAAGCATACTCCTAAGAGGATCAAAGGTGATTAGATCATAATGTGTATAAGCTGGCATATACTCCATCTCAAACATATGAACATTAGTGGAAGAATAAATAATGTTATTTGTAGTAGAAGGAGAAGGGACTACATATACCAGGTGAATGTAATGTACATATAAAGCAAACTCATAAGAATCCTATGAAGAAGATTGATAATGAATAATTTATGTATCCTTGGCTTGATTATAGCTAGGTTATAATGGGGCATATAGGGAAACTCCATCAATGTAATTAGGTGTATGAAGAGAGATAGGGAATGCATAAATTATTATAATGGTTAAATAATAATTAGGAGTTGATTGTTTAGGCTTGACTATTGAGTTATGAATTTTGTCAATCAATTTCTAGCAAGAATGACATTGAAAATAAGGGGGTAACTAAGTAATAATTTTGTGAGGGAAATCTGAGATTTTTATATTAAAATTAATCTCATCAGTTTCATCATCATCATCATTATTTAACATGTGTATTGGTATGTTTCCCATAATTTTGGGGTGTCCATTATAACCATGATTAGAATTCATGAAATATTTAAATCAATGGTTCAATGGTAGGTATTTTAAAAACACCATGATCTTATAATTTTTCAAAATTCCAAGGATTAGTGTCTCTTTGAAACTTATAAATAACACCATCCTAGTGAAATTTGACACATTATCATGTAAAAGAAAAAATAGATCTCAGGCAATGTGTCTAGGGTTGTCTAAATAAAATGTTATAAGATAGAGGGGAATTAAAAATAATGACCTTTACTATAACCATGATAGGAAGGATTGTGATTGAGATCCAAAAACAACTAAGCAAAGACATTTGTCTTCGACAATATCCTTGGCATGTACTTTGAGTATATTTAAGATTATAGTTGAAGTAACCAATAGTCTTAAAAATTTAAGGGAAGAGTAGAAGTTCTTAACCCTTCATTAATCAAGGCATGATTGACTTGAATATCACCCATTTAGACAATAATGAATAAAGGAGGATTATTTAAATGAAGTAATATTACATTAGGAATAATAGAAGCTATAATAAATTTAATTAAAAGAGAAACATCTAATGTTTTGTCAACATGTATTGACATTTATTCACACTATTGGAAAATATTATCCTTAGACCCAAAGAAGGTAGATTATTTCCTTATAAGTGGAGGATAGCAGGTATTAATTTCAAATAGAAATTGTATTAAATATTTAAGGTTATGATGAGAAGTCCACATGATTTCAAGAAAAGGAATTTGAGAGGTAAGGAGAGAAATTTTTACAATGCGATCCAACTCATCATATCTTGAGGGTATTAAACCAAACTATGATAAAGGTGTGTAATACTAAAATAATTAAACTACTGGAAGAATTGAAAACCATTAAAATGGACATGTGTAGTCATATAAAATGCAAAAAATTGGTAACTTGAGCATGGCTAGTGACACCCAACCCATAGGTCCCTCTTGCTTACTCTCATGACCCTCATAGTCTTGTTTTCACTGATTCCTAATCATTCATAGCCTTTCAAAATTGATCCTAGCTAACCCAAAATCCTCTTTTCATGACTAATCCATCCCCCTAGGTCTCATATTCTTATGACAATGGTGCCACACTAAGAATATAGTACCAATGCCACTCCTATCCACTTTTAGCACTATTGTCCAAGTCCATTTCTAGCCCTAATAGTCAATTATTTTTAGTTTCCCATCCTTATTCTTGTCAACCTAATGTGAACAAATTCAATCCATGACTAGTATATCCCTATAAAATCCCATTCAAATTTCATTTGGAAAGGGTTGGAAACTATCACTAAGCAAACAAGAATACAAGTAAAACCACACAAGCAATCTTCCCTATTCTCTACATATAGCCAGTCAATACACTTACAAGCTTATTCAAATTATTACTCCATCTAGCCATCTCAAATACATCTATTCTAGCATTATTGATCTTCATACACTCTATTTGACAAAGGACATCAAGTGGGATAATTAAATATGGCTTGATCCCTCTTCAAAGTAATGGTATGTAGGCAATGTGCCCACACATGCGGTGTGAAGCATGTCTAGTGCTTCTTAAACACACTAACCCCCCTCTTGCTCAAAATTGGTCAAAGCACAATAAAAGATAGGGTTTGAAGAACTAATATACACTATAAGGATCTCTATAGACTTCCAATTGCTAAAACTTCATAGATAAGCTCATACAAACCTATCAAACAAAAACCCAAAAAGCTCATATTCTTAAGATAACAATGGTAGAGGTGGACTACAACGCCGGTGCCACTCCCATCTAGTTTTATCACTCTTATCCAATTAGAAAAAGAAGTCTAGATCTTAGTTTATGATAGTGTCCCAGTCTTTCATAGTTAATATCATCCTCTATGTCAATCGAATCAATAAAGTTCTAAGCTAAGTTACATTTCTCTTTATACATGTGCTATTTTTAGAAAGTATAAACAATAATTAGAATTAAGAAATCAGTAAGTTAATTATGGAATAATTATTAACTAATTTTACTACTCATAACTTTTAACTAAATTAGGAATAATACACCAATATTCCTAAAACTATTAAACCATCTGGTGAACCCAACTTACTTCATTTGTGCATAAAAACCCTAGAGTAATATTCCAACTAATTATTCATATATTTTCCTAATTTTTTACTTGCATAATAAAATAAAAAAATTGCATTAAATTTTAATTTTTTTTAGTAATTTTAAAATAGTTTTCTATCAAACCCTAGTTGCCCATACTAGGTCCTCATATTTTTCCAGTTATTTTTCAATCATTTTTGAATTTTTACTAGAATATTTAAATAAAAAATCCATTCAAATTCCAAAATTCAATAGTAATTCTCAAAAACATTTTTTTTTAAAACCCTAGTTGCATCTATTGGGTCTTATTAAATCACTAATTTTCCAAAAAAATTCTAATTTTTTACTTGCATATATAATTCAAAAATTCACTTTTAATTTCAAAATTTCATAGTAATCATTCAAATAATTATTTCTTAAAATCCTAGTTTCCCATACTAGGTCCCATTGCTTCTTGAGGTATCACCTTACATGTGTGTGAACTTCATATCTTTTTTATGCATATTCTAGTTCTTTGTTTAGATTACATCCATTTAATCTTTTCTACTATTATCTAAGTTATTTTCATTATTACACCTAAGTTCCTTGCATCCCTTACTTTGAGATGAATTGTAAGACTTAGTGGCAACCCTCCTGAATTCACCTAGATTCTTTTAACTTGACCAAATACCATGGATAAACAACCAACTCAAGTTCCTATTATAGATTCTACACATCTAGATTATACTAATTTCAAAGAGTATAATTTTGATGATGAGAAATATGAGAATAGTAATTTTGATACAAACACTAGCATTCATGACCCACCACATCAAACACTTGATCAACTTCTACCATTTATTAATAATGAAGTTATCCACAACAAAGATTTGATCTTACAAATTTTTTGAGAAAGACTCTAGGATCATCCCCAAGATCTTACTCTTATTTTACAATCTATCATGGAAATAAAAAAGTCTAAACAAGTAGAGTCTTCCATTCCCATAGATAATCAATTTATAAATAATACTATGGGAGAAGCTATATCTTAACAACCCCCTATATCATCCCAACCAACATCTATACCACTAGTTACAACTAGTACATCCTTATCTCTTGATGTAGCAACCCTTGTGCAATAGATTAGATCTCTTCAATCCAAGGTGTTACATCTTGAGTAAAGTGCTTCTAGACTTATGTAAGCTTTGGATTTTTCTGTTCTATTGCATACACCATTGGCATGCCACATTACTTCTACACCCTTTTCACAAGGTTTTGTTTAACCCACACTTACTCTATATGATGTCAAGGGTGATCTAGAGACACATTTGAGATATTTTCATGGAAGATGATTAGACTATGTACCAATTGATTGGTTACTTACCAATCTATTTCCATGAATCCTAAAATATTATGCTTTATAATAGTTTTATAGTCTACTAAATTGGTCAATCAATGCATTCAATCCTTTAGCCAATATGTTCCTAACTCATTTCAGCATTAACATTGGTGATAAAGTTCCATATGCTCAAGTTGCATAACAAAAACAAAGGTCAAATGAACATCTCATAGATTATTTTATTCTATATAAGACTATCTTGGATAAGATGACTAGCACCATGGCTGATCAAGAGTTACAAGATATCTTCAAATAGAGTCTTATACTAAGTTTTCATGCATCAATTATGTTTAAAAGATTCTCTTCCTTCAATGAATTGTGTAACATACTAAAGGAAAGAGAATTCAAGTTAATTTCAATGGGAAAACTCAATTATAGAAGCATCTTAGACACAAAAAACAATAGTAACATAAAATTCCCATACAAATTAATGGTCAATGATAATAAGAATCAAAATCAATCTATAGTTAATACAACTTTAGAGCCCCCTTAGTGAGTGGTTTTAGCACCACCTCCTTGACATACCTTTACCAATATACCAATTTTTATATCTATATTTTTACAACAATTATTAGAATGTAACATCATATCTCTACATCTTATTTGAGGGATATGATCAACATGCATTTTACAAGTTTCACAGGGTACTAGGCTATACAATAAATAGATGCATCAATTTGAGACACAAGATACAAGATTTAATATATGGTAATCATATTAATCTTGGCACTTCAGTTGAGCCTCCTCAAGAAAATAAAACACAAGATAAAACTTTGAAAATCTTTTCAAATCCTTTTCCATAGCATTCCAATTAGCAAAAAAAACCAATTTTTCTAGAAATAAATAGAAAAGTAATTTCATTTATAGTTTTGTCAGTTATAGTTCAGACCAGATTCAAGAATGATAGTAAAATTTTTCTTAGAGGGAGAATCATGAATGGCATGATGACTCTCACTTCTAGTTTCATATAGGGTAGGTGGTACAACTTCCAGATCAAAATCCATGTTTTAGACACTAGTGATTGGGGGAAATGTGCATGGCACATTTGGTTTCTTTCTTTATGAGTTCAATATTAACCAAGAATTCATAGTCGTTACATACCTTATTCCATATAAAGGTGGTTGTAATAATTTTTTAATGGCTTTCATACAATCCCAACTTCTTGAGTATTTGAGTTCTTGAGTGGCTTTCATATAAACCTAGTGCACCCATTTCAAAGAAGCTTTCATACAAGCCTAATCTCCATATTTCAGAGTGGCCAAGAGTGGACTAGTTTCTATCATACATTTGTATGTCCATGACAACATTATTAGATCACAGTATATTCATGGGATTTAGGAGTCATCTCATATGACACACATTCCATACTAATATCTATTTATAACTTCACTTCATAGGGCAATGATAGAGCCAAGGGACTAACTAAGCTTTTTTTTCTTGAGCTACACATTTATATAAATTGGGCACATAATACAAACATTAATCAACACATGCAAGATCATCTATCTTCACTTAGTAGGTGATGATGGAGCTAAAAGGATAACCTTTGCATTCTTGAGCCACTTCTAGGGAATTGATCACTTAGCTCTATTCATGATATTACTCTTGGTTCAACACATATCCAATATCAATTATAATAATCTAGAATAAATTAATATCACAATATATTTGGTATTGGTTTGTGTACCCAATGAGGTGTATGCATTCCTTTCTATTCCTCTCTCTTACCTAACTTTGTATGCTCTTATTTTAGATATAGCATATCTAGTAAGAATTGATCTACTCTTTGTTTTCACTTGTAGATTTACACTTCATAATGTGATATCTATATGCACACCTAGAATCACATAGCCTCATGGGCTTCACACTTACAAGTAAGTTTAGGTATATTTTCTATTTTTACTTTATCTTAATATTTTGCTTTGCCATACCATTATAATAAAAGGGGGGTAAATGTAGTCATATAAAATGCAAAAAAATGGTAAATTGAGCATGGATAATGACACCCAACCAATAGGTCCCTCTTTCTTGCTCTCATGACCCTCATAGGCCTATTTTCACTAATTTTTAGTCATCTGTAGCCTTCTAGACTCAATTCTAGCTAAGATAAACTCCTCTTTCTATGCCTAATCCATCCCCCTAGGTCTTGATTGCTTAGGAAAATAGTGACATACTATGATTATAACATGAATACCACTCCTATCTGCTTTTGGTGTTATTTTCTAAGTCTATTTCTAACCCTAATAGTCAGTTCTTTCTACTTTCCCATCCTTATCCTTGTCATCCTAATGCGATTAAATTTAATCAATGACCAATAGATCACTATAAAATCCCATTCAAATATCATTTATAAAGGGTTATAAACTATCACTAAGCAAGAAATAATACAAGCAAGACCACTAAACAAATCTTTCCTATTCTCTACATACAGCCAACCAATACACTTACAAGCTTATTCAAATTCCTACACCAAGCCATAGCCATCTCAAGTACATCTAGTCTAGCATTATGCATCTTCATACACTCAATTTAGTAAATCGCATCAAGTGGGAGAAGTATATATGGTTTCATCCCTCTTTAAAGTATTGGTATGTAGGTAGCATGCTCACACATAGGGTGTGAAGCACGTTTAGTGCATCTTACACACACTAACCCCCCCTCTTGCTCAAAATTCATTAAATCATAATGAAGGATAGGGTTTGAATAAATAATATACTCTATAGGGAGGTCTATAGACTTTTAGCTACCAAAACTTCATAGATAGGATCACACACACCTATCGAACAAAACACAAAAAACTTAGATCCTCATGAAAATAATGATAGATGTGGAATACAATGCTAGTGCCACTCCTATCTAGTTTTGATTCTCCTATCCAATCAAAAAAGTCTAGATCTTAGTTTGTGATAGTGTCCCAGACCCGTATAGTCAATATCAACCTTTGTGTCAATCGAATTAACATATTTCTAATCTAAGTTATATTTCTTTCTATTCACTTGCTACTTTTAGAAAGTCTAAACAACAATCAAAATTTAAAAATTAGTAAGTTAATTATGGCATAATTATTGACTGATTTTATTACTTAGACACCTTAACTAACTTAGGAATAATACACCAATATTCCCAAAATTATTAAATCAAGATGAAATTTGTTATTTTATTTTGGCTTATGCATTTTGACTAGGTGGATCAAATGAGATTGAGTTGTTCATTATAATTTTTTGGGTAGGGGGACTAAAAATTTCTTGTACTCAAATGGATGATGTAGTATCAATAATAGAAAGAATAGAAACATATTGCATTGAGTTAGTTAGTATAGTTTTATTAGATCTCAAAAAAATAAATTGCATGAAACTAGCCAATGTTGTATGTTATAATTTAGATGACGGTATTAGGATGGCCAATGCAATAATAATACAAGGATGAAATGTAACACATTGTATTAGATTATTTGATATATTTGAGGAAATAATGAAATACTATTAGACTAGATCAGAGTGGTTGATATAGTTTGAACTATTGGAAGTGTCAGTGATTGTATCATGTTTATCAAAGTAGTTACAAGAGATAATATAGTATTAAATTTTGTACCCACAACATATATGAAATGAAATGAATGTGTTTTAAATAGTTATATAAGTTATACTTTTTATAGTTGGAATGTGGATAAGGGTTGACATAAAAAATACCACACACCTTATTTTTTTCATGTTGACTACATTTTCATCATTAGTTAAATAATGAGCATCAAGCAAGGCTTCCAAAACATTGGAGGATGGAGGTTGAGTTGTAGTAGACTGATGATTTAGATGTGTGTCCTTATTGGAAAGGTGAACACTATCATGATTAAAATCATCATGCTAACTTTGGAATAATGGTGTGTAGCTACATTATCATAGGCTTATTGATGTTCATATATCATGTTTTCAATATCAAAATTGAGACGAAGGATAAAATTAATAGAAAAGTTACTAAATTTCCTACATGTTTCATGAGAATATCCCCAACTTGCATGATATGAACATGAAAATTATGGATCATACAAGTGATTGGTATGGAAACTATAGTCAAGTTATCTTTATAAATCTTTAGGAAAATGTTTTTGAATTTATACTATGGAAAAGATTTATGAGCATCGACATCATTTATGTATGATAATGAGGAGGTAGGAGGCTGAGAAGGAATTTTAATGAAATGTTAAGAAACATTTACCTCATTTAAGTCACTAAAAATAATATCATGAATGGTTTGTATAGAATCATAAGAATTTGTAACACCATCATTGGTATCATGTTTATTTTTATATCTCATAATCATATGATTTCTTAATTTATGAGTAAATATTGATGTTTATCTTGATCAAGAGATTCTTCCAAAGATTAGGAGAGAGAGTTATAATTCTATGTTATATATTTGGATGAAAAACATTGGTAAAAAAATGAAAGAGGTTGTCTTATGACATGTTATGTTCATATTTGTGAGACAAGGCCTTCCAATGTTTAATGAAATCTTGGGAAGTTTTAAATTTTATCTATTTACAATTAATTAAATTGGCTAAAGTATTTCTAGGAATATAATTGGTTTAGAATTCTTAAACCAAGGAATTGACTAATTTTTATAAACTAGAGATAATATAATACTTAAGTTAATCGTACCAATCTAGGAATTGGCCTAAAAATGCTTTGGCTAGAAGTTTGGAAGAAACAAAGTTTTTTTGTCTTAATCCAATATTTGTAAAGGTTACCAAAACCTTTTAAATGTAAAATTTGATCAATAGATCCATTATAACTGATAGTAGGAGTGATACCTCCTATTTTTACATTTGTAATTTGAGAGATTAATGGTTCATTTTGAAGATGCTTGATGAATTTATTAAGAACTTGGTTTTGAGGAATAAGATTACTCTATGCATCTCTAAGGTCAATATGGGGTAGGGGTGGGGGGTGGGGGGAATGGTCATATTTTTCATTCCCCATTGAGGTATTTGATGATGAATTTGAAATTGAAAAGTTTTGTTATTAATTTGTATCATTTGATTGGCATTATTGGTTTGAAAGGTATCCATTTGATTATGGCTTGTACCAATATCTTATTATTATTTAGAGTTTATTAATTAATAGAAGTCAATTAAGATGCACTAGTGGTAGCACTAATGTGAGTAGTAATATGAGAAATTTGAGTAACCCCACTATAGGAAATAACTACCATAGTATTGGCTATAAAAAGCGTAGTAGAAGAGGAAGGAAGAGAAGAATTTATGCATTGACTTTCCCCAAATACTATCATATAGATATGTGTAGGTGAAAAAGGACATTCTATGTAGCATCATGTCAGGAGGTTATAAATTATCACAGGATCCTTACCCTTATGTTTAATATTTTCATTAATGAAAATGATCATTTCAATAATGTACTCAATATCACTCTCATCCTAAACTATGGGCACATTGGAAGATAGTTAATAGGATATAGAGGTTGGGATGTAGAGAGTGAATTCTAATTTGTGGTTCTCGTTGTTACATGCATAATTATGTTATCATGGTTATTGATAATATTAAAAAAATATTTAGGAACATTTTGGGAGTTAGTCAAATCCATCATATCAAGTTGTGTTCTATATTCAAAATTATCAAATATATACAAAATGAGGGAGAATTAAAGTGAAAATTAAACTGGAGTGGATAAACTATAAAAAAGAAATTATATCAGCTAATTTAATAATAAAACTATATTGAACAATTTGATGTAGTTTTCTAATTAGTATGTTTTGAGATATAAATTGTATCAAATATTACAATGGAGTATGGTAAAAAAATTAAGATATAATCTGGAAGTGAAACTATATAACATGGATTGATACAATTATATAGGTTGTAAATCAGAAAAAAATGATTAAGCTTGTCAATATGGTTTGTTCTGAGGAGATTTCAATAATAGAACATGTTTATATCTCTTTAGATTAAATATGAAAAAAATAAAGAAAACATAATAATAATTTTAAACACATTGATTATATTATTCTACACATAAAACCATATGGGAAATACATATTATATAGGAATAATATTTCTTATATTAAGGGAGATCAAATCTCTATAAATCTCTTACTTCTTCCTTTTATAAATAAAACAAACTCTTGACTAACCAACCCACTAAATATGAATAAATTATGACTAAAAATATATTCATTAAAAATAACCACAATATATTAATGTAATATTATTATAACATCAATACTTATGTTATTACATTAATAATGTTTACACACCTCAACATTCACCCGCTTTTGAAAATTATTAATCCTATCTATACCCCTTTAATGTGAACATGGGGAAAATACCTCTCCCATATCTACAACTATACTCATGATTTGGTGATTTTCTACGGACAACCAAAAACCTTACCTTATGGTTTTATATATGGATAACCAACAACCACAAACAATGGTTTTACAAGTGGCTTACTATAAACCACATCATGATGTGTAGTTATAGTTTCTTGATATCATCACTATCACATTTTAGAGAATTTAAATAGTAATATACATTTCACTTATGAAAAATGTGATTAGGGATAAATCATATATTATTATTTGAAATCAAACTATGCTAAAAATAAACACACTACACAATTGAAAATAAAAATGCCACTAAATCAGAAAGTGGCACTGTCACTAGTGGCTAATGAGAAGATATGACATCTCCAACCTTAATTTCCTCCTTAATCCAATGGGTGAAGATATTTACTTGATAACTATAAAAACTAATGATAGAATTGATGCCTTTAGAAATAGCATGTTTAGTAAGCTCTCATGGCAAAACATGAGGTACATCTATCTAGATTTCCCTAGATGTAATATTTGGCTTTTTGTTTTGATAAGTGAGCATGGATGCCTCTTGTGACAATTTCTCAAAGATATTGTTAATTAAATAATTCATTATACACATACCTTTGCTAAAAATATCAAGATCTGGGTACACCTACTTTAGTACATTATATACGTATATCTTGAAGTTTTCTTTATTTCATTTTACCTTATTTTTGTTTTCTCTTTTATCTATAATGACTAAAATAGGATGTAATTTTTCTATTGATAATGCATCCATACAAATAGTTTGAAAAAAAATTCCTATTAATCACCTAAACAAGATCATAATATTCACCTAAATAGGGCTCAAAGACAAAAATGACAAACTCTAACATTTTTTTATTTTTGATAATTTTAAAATTAACATTTTTGAATTTTGTTTTTTAACAATTTGAGAACTATGACCCATAAATAATTAAATACTATAAAAAATAAAATATTTTTAACATATTTTAAAATAACTAATTAACAACTATTAAACAACTGATATGATACTTTGATATCGATTCGATATAATTCAAACTACACTATAAAGATGTGACCCTAAAAAATAAACAAAGAGTAAATACATTTTGACTAAATGATAGATTACATGGAAAAACAACTTAATAAAATACCTCAGACAACATGCATGGTAGTAAGACATATGCTAGTTAACTATACACTTCATAAGTCTTTGATAGTCAATATATCATGATACAAATAAATATATGTTTCCTTGACATGGATCAGACTACTTGTTGAAAACATTAAGATGAGTAAATTATTTTTGGATACATAGATATGTATAAGGACTATGTAAGAGCTCATAAATATTGAATGGCAAAGATACAGGACTGAACTACCTTAGGAACTAGATATACATATCATATAATTGGATTTCCTTGATGAGAGAATCAAGACATCACTAAAAGAGTGAATCCACACATATGAGATCTTATCAAGTTTCATGGATACTTTGTTCACCACCAATGCATGAATTTTATCATGACAAACTCAATTGTTGCACTCTGCTAGGCTAAAATATTCAAGGATAAGATATAGGATGTTGTTTTTTGAATCTGTATGAGTGGATCATGATGGATGGATAATATAATGATTATTTTGTGAGATGTATGGAACCTTAAATACTAAAAACATTAGCATCTTACGGATAATATAACTTCATATAGAAGTTACACATTGAATATGATAAGAATAAGAATTGTGTATAGATCAATACTATCAAACAACTTAAAACATGCCACTGAAGATGAAAGCTTGTAATGCACATGCTAGAAACTAGAATGAGCATGATGGAAGGTTAATAAAATATAAGATAACACTAGAAAATTTTCATGGAGGAAAGATTAATGAGCTAGTTTATTGGATGACATATTATTCCAAAATGTCATGTTGTTATTAGAGTCACCATTGAGAAATATTACATACTTTTATACAAAGCTACCCTATAGACTCTCATGGATATTCTTGATTTTAGGCTACTCTGATACCATATAATATAACTAGTTCATATCTTCATAAATTAAATATGTAAATAATAAAGAGAACATAAGAATAATTTTAAACACAGTGATTATATTTTTCTACATATAAAACCATGCAATAAATACATATTATATAGGAAGAATCTTTCCTATATTTTAGGAGATCAAATCTCCATAAGTATCTTACACTCCCTATTATAACTCAAACAAACTCATGACTAACCAACCCCCTAAATATGAATATATTTTGACTAATAATATATTTATTAACACTAAACACAAACTATTAACATAATATTGTTATAAAAATAATATTTATGTTATTACATTAACAATATTTACACACCTCAACATTCAAATTTTAGGGAATAAACTATGTTGATCTATTTGATTCATGTTTTAGGATAAAAGTTAGATAAAAATAGGTAGAATTTGAATTTTACCGAGTTACTCAATGTAGTTAGATTTGAACACACACACACACACACAGATGTGTGTGTGTGTGTGTGTGTTGAGTATTTCAATATAGTCAAGTAAGAAGAGATAAGAAATTTTATCAAGCTGGTTGATGTAGTTTAGAAACATACGAGACTGTATTGAGCTGGTCAATGTAGTCTAAAAAGACAATAAATATATAAGTGTTGGTTGATATAATCTATAATATAAAATACAATATCAAGAAAAAAATTAGAAACCTAATTATTTGCTAACTATTTTTTTGAATAAAAGATCAAGTAGATGTACTAATAGGATTTAACTAATTTATAACCTCTCATATATATTGGCTCATACATTGGATAGTGTTGGCCTAATGTTTTAGATCGCTGACTATGGTCGAAATATCATGCCCATACCCCAGTAAACCCAATATCAAGGGTCATATAAGAGTAAATTTCTTATGCTAACTACTAACCAATGTACTCTAGAATTAGATAGATTAATGGCTTCCTAAAGTTCAATAAAAATGGATTCCTAGGTGTTTTTAATACACCATGAAGCATGTGGAAATTAAATTTTACATTTAGCTCTGTACTATGGATATGATTTTTTTGTAAATTCCCTCTTGCCATGATGTCTAGGAATAATAGATAAGGATTGTAAATAGAACACCACATAGTAGTTTGAAAATTGTTGAAACATCATTTCTAGGGAACCAAACAAATAGGAAATAATGTTCAAAAATCAATATTGAAAACTGATTTATAGCATTTAGTTAATTGAAATAAATAAGAATTCAACTTGAAATGAGATGTGTGATTAGATTTTGAAAGGAAATGGTATTCTTCCTTGATTATGCTTGAAAATGAATTAAATATAATTATATCAACACTAATAAATTTATTTTTACAAACAATACATAATGGTATCAAGTGAATCAATATAACTTATTAGAAATAAATGAAATACACAACTAAGTCAAATAATTCAATGTAATTTACTAAAAATTAAATGTGGCATTTCATTTATTTTCCTAAAACAAGATGAAAGACATGAATATAAGACTAGATTAAACTAGTTGATATAATTTATTAAAAATAAATGAAATACAAAAATAAGTCAAATAATTTGATGCAATTTACTAATAAATAGATGCAGTACATAGATAAACTAAAAAATTTGATATTGTTTACTGAAAATAGTTTACATTGGTAAAAATTTAAATACATATTTAAATCAGACTCATTTGTTTAGTTGACTAGAAATAAGGTTGATAATTAATAAAAATGAAACTATAGAACTATGATGATCATAGAGATATAGTTGACTATAAATGTTAGTATAAAAAAAAACTATGTCATCTTGTTTGATATAGTTTCATAGATATATCTATGAAAAAAATTAAATTTACTACATCGATATAGTTGTCTAGATAAGATAAAAATTAGATCTAAAGTTAAAATTGTGTTGTAATGGCCAAAATAGTTCATTGGAAAAACCATAGATGAAATTGTATCTCATTGTTTGATATATTTTCATGTAGGTGAAAATTGAGATTGGTTTATATCAATTTTTTTGACATAGTTTGCTATAGAGGTGAAATTAACGGTTAGTTCATGTTAGGTTTTCCATAATATATAATGAACTGTTATTGACTTGAAACTATCATATTTAAATATTTAAACTTGGATCAGGTATATCTAATATATCATATTGATACTTAATCAAATTGGGATATGGCCAATAGATTTGGTAAACCTAGAAAGTGGAATATGTACAACATAATGTCAAGATAAATATTTCCAAAGCATTTAGGTAATCAACATAATGTGATAGGTGATGTCCCTAACTAGGTCTCTAAGTAGAAAGTAATCAAGTATCACAATCAACAAATGTAAGAAGATGGACTAGAAACATATTCAAAAGGGAAAAGAAACATGGTAGGAAAATGTGGGGCCTAGGATACCTAATGTATATAAATGGAAATATTGAATAATCATATAGCAACACTAAGGTTAAGTGTAATGATATTTGAAACAAAGAGATATAGATTCATTAACCAAGTAATTATGCAACATCTATCTATCAAAAGGGAATAACTAGGGTTATAATATAGTTACCATGAATAAGACCTATTGAGCCTCAATGGTGCCCTTGGCCAATGGTGATTTAAAAGATATTATTATGGTTTTAAGTACATCAATGGTAAAATCAAGGTTTAGGATAAAATGACTTCTCCTATTAATTTTAAGATTTGACTAGACAAGTTTTTCCCTCCAAGAGAAGATCTAAGTAATAAGTCTTTGAAATGTAGACTTATGAAAAAATTGTAATCAATAGTAATTGAAAATGAATGTTATTATCTATTGTATTAAAGTGGTAACTTATATCTATATCTATGGATGACCCTAATAGTTATAAAATATTTAGCCAACAATATTAGTTAGCTTGATTTATCCTCAATGGGATGACTAACCTCAAAATAAGTTGGCCAAACAAGCCTAGTTGTGAATCATGCACTATAAAATTAAAAAATGCATCAATATAATATATTTAGTTGGTATGGGAAGGATAAAATATAGATATATATTTATCTAGATGACATAGTAGGAAAATGTAGGTCTTGACATAGTTAGAATATATCATATGGAATGATATAGATTAAGGGACCAAATCTAAAGAATTTTGAATGAATATGGGAATGATAGAAAAACAAAAATGTCTCTTGTGAACACCATAAATATACCCTCTCATTTCCTAGTGAAATATTTAAGGTGTGCACTATATATATTTTAAACTTGATAAGTTGTTATAATAGAGAAAGTGTCAGTAATCATAAATTTTAAAAATATTATGTGTATACAACATTTTTTATAGGTGTTGGTGGGGTTGTGGATGAATATGGTTTAATCCTTTGTTTTTTACTATTGGATTGGTCACCTTACCACATTGTGTTGTGAAAACATGAATCATATGATCTAATAAAATATGAGGGTTGATATTATGTGGGAGTATAGTTATTATTAATTTTAAAATTATGGGGAAGAATGACATGATCCATGCATACCTTTTCTCATCTAGTAGTAATAACATGTGTCTCAAATTGGATGTTATAACAATAAGAGTATTAAAAGTCTTGAAAGTTTTTATTTTTAAGCCTAGCCTAATTAATGAATTTTTTATTTATTTTAGTTACCCATTTATCTACATAATTGATCCAAAAAATATATAATATCATTATTTTTAGAATAAAATGAAAATAAAAATTTAATTAATTATATTAACCAGTATTATTCATTCAACATGGTCATGATTAGTGTTTATTATTAGGTAATAATTAAAAATCCTAAGATTAAAACTAAAACCCTAGAAGGATAAAACCCTAAGGAAAACTTAGGGTTTATAGTGTTTGATGTGTGTATGGGTACATGTAGGGTTTAAAAATATGTTTTACCCTAGTTTGAACTAGTTTCATGATATTAAACTAATTAAAATAAAAATTTGAAATGAATTTAGATTTAAAAATATGGCATTCAAGAAAACATATGAATGTAAATGATTGATAATTGATGCTTCTAATTTGATAAGAGCATGTGCTAAATATGGAAAGTACTAAAGAGATCATGATACTTAGATTTTATAGTTGACTATGTTATATAATTAAAAATAGGGAAAATCAGACATTTGGTTCACTCTTTTCAAGAGTTTATCTTCTACTTGCATTGGGTTAGTTTTGTAAGATCAGGTATGTATCACATGTCAATATTAACTAGCACGTTATAACTAACATGTATGTAAATGTTTCATATTAACTATAAAGTATTTTATGACTTCCTTTTATTTCTCTATTTTTTTTGATCCCAAAGCTTGATGACATGCATAGATATAGAAATTGGATTATGTTTCTTTGAGACCCTATATATGTTTATGATTTAACCTTTTAGGGTTTAACTATGTAAATCCTATGTTTAGATTAAAAGGATGAGATGTATAAATAAATTAAATAAATTTAAATAATTAAGAAATATTTTTTTATAGAATTTAACCTCCCTTGTATTTATAAAAATAATAAGTGGGATTAAATAAAGACTTATCTAGAAAGTGACTATTGTAGATGATCTAGGTTCTAAAAACTAGGTTATAGGTAGCTTTGAGTGTCATTAATAGGATTATAGAGTTTGCTTACTCACTAGATAATATTTCCCCATATGTAAAATAGTTATATACTAGTGTAGTGTCCTCAAGGTGATAGTGGTGTCCCCTTTGTATGTTTGTTCCTATTTTCTAGAAGCACATGTGCCTATGTTTTTAGGTCATATTCATATGTGCATTAAACCTCGAACTCTATGTTGTGCCTAAAAAATATGATTTAGTGTGAAAACCTTAATGCTCGTTTAAAGTATGGCATGAGTAATAATTGTGTTCATTATTAGGATAGGCTAGATAAATTCAACACCCACTATGAAGATATTTGCCTACATATGAATAATTTAAAGAGGGATCAAGACCAATGTAGTTCTCCCACCTAGTTCTTAATGCAAGTGTAAGTGAATGCTAGAATGAGAGTGGACTTGGATGCCTTAAATGTTATTGAGCTTTGAAATATCTAAAAACTAGGCTTAAGGATATTATAGATGGTAGTATGTATAAGTAGGGAAAAATAGGGATTAAATACCTTAATTTTGTTCAAATTATCTTTGCTTGAATGTGATTTTGCATCAATTTTCCATCTAGTTAAAAGAGGTCAATTAGACTTATATTTATATAGATATGTAACTTGTATGAATAGGAAAATGTTCTTAGGCCAAACTTAAGAGGAGAACACATTTGAAAAAGTATCAATTGGGAAGAGTTAGGGTTAAGGATAATAGTGACTAGTTAGAGACACTACTACCATGTAGATATAGTATCTAAAATGTGGTGCTAATGTCCAATTGGTAGAATACTAAGTAAGTTGGTTTGGGACCTAAGAAAATTATCTGGAAACTATGTTTTGGTTGACTTAAAGTGACTTTGATATTCTCAATGACTAAAAAAGTGTCTAAGGCTCTATGACAGGTCTATCACTATGCTAGGAATAGGTTAACTCAAGTGACACTCTGATCATCTAATTACCACTTTTAGGTGATTACATTCCCCCCTAATACTAGTGTGAAATAAAGAGAAATGACTAATATAAACTAAAAATAAGCATAACTAGATGTACCTTGGAATTGAATCCCATGTAACTGAGTCTAAGTATGTGAATTTTGGTTTACATATGTGAAGCATGATCCAAATAAATGTCCTACAATGAAACATGCAAAAATTAGTACTTAAGAGATGATCAAAATCAAAAGATTATGTTGAAATAAAGTAATTGAGTAAATTCGGGTAAAGAGAGAAGAAATGAATGAATACATGTCATTAAGTATGAAAACTAATCTATTAACCTTATTACAACCTATGTGTGTAAGTGTACATAGTGATATTATTGTTGAATAGCTTAGATTAAGTTGATGTCTTAATTAATCCTCATATGGTTGGCTCAAGAATTCAATATATTTTTGACTCCATCATTACCCACTCCTACTTAGTGGATCTTGATCTATGAATATCTTGGATAAGAATGTAAGTGTGTCTAATGATCTCATGTGGGTGGATCAAGAACTCAAGTAGGCCATGATTCCATCATTTCCCAGCCATGTTAAATAGATTCATTTATAACTAAACTACACAAATTTATAAAAGTATCTAATTGAGTAAATATAATTATGTATGTTGGCTCCATGTCTACTCAAGTATATTAGGTAGCTTTGGGCCACTCAAGAATGCCAACCACTATAGATGAAGTAAGGCATGAATTTGGTGAAAACCTAAAATGTGATAACAAGTGTATACAATGTAGACAATGATATGGATTTTGACATTCCATCTTATCAACCTATGTATATCTGATTATAAAGAAACTAAGTGCCATACACATGCCCCCAATATGGTATCTAAGTATACTCAATGTGAATTGAGTATGTAATAGCTAAATTTATGTAACTAAACTGAATGTGGGAATGATCATGTTGCACATGATGCCCCTAATTCAAAGTAACTAGTATTAATCTGATTTGAAATGAATGTATCTAAGTAAAATATAAACATAACTATCAAACCTATGACTATATTTTTACAAATATATATTATACCTGGTGTAGAATTCTAAATGATCTAGATTATCTTGAAGCTAGGTCTATTAGATAGTACTACCTTATAGTGCATAATAGTATTGGTTATGCTAGTGTTTTAATTTGGGTGCTAATGTTTGTTTAGTCTAAAATTTGGGTGATATGAACTATTATTCGAGTCTCTATTTTTTCATATGTCTACCTTATATAATTTTAAAAAATGATTCTCTATGGTGAAATTTATCTAGGAACAGCAAAGTATGAGCTTGATATATATGAAAAAACCATATGAATGCCCCTATTTTTAGGTTAGTTATGAAACCTGTGTAAGAACTTCCCTCTAAATAAGTATCTCTACAAAATGTGTTAGATAAAGTATGTGCATGATATTTCAATACAATATACAAACATAACATCTGAATGTAAATGTATATGAGCATGTGTAAGTAATGTAATACATATGTTATAATCTATCATTACACAAATGTGTCAAGATATATGTAATCAATGTCTAATATCAAATATAAATAACTACCTAGAGGGATGGGGCATGATGTCCATCATAACTCTCAAGTAGTAAGGGTATATGCATGAGATCCATCATGGTATTGAAAACTAGTTTGTGTGTAACAAGAAAATATAAGTGTCATGGTCTAAAAGCATATAAGTAAGCATACATACAATCACATGAGGCACATAGATGTTAGGTCAAGGGTTCACAATAAAAATTTCATGGTTACATGTCACTAAATCTAAGAGTGAAGATATATAAACACATTTTCAAATGTCCACATATGCAAGCAATAATATATTTGGCTTAGAACCACATAGAAGGACATGTTCAAATCTTCACATATAGAATCAAAAAAGAACACACACAAGGGACATGGGAACATGTCCAAGGTAAAAAAATAGAGAAGTGTCATAGAGCCAAAGAGTAATGGCACATTGAAATTCCCTTAAATATGGAATAAGTATAGGAACACAATCGAGTCTAATCTAGAGAAACTAGAAATTAAAGCATGTATAATTATGTAGTAATAATCTATTTAGATGTTAGGATAGATATATATTAAGTCTAACTAGTGATAAATAAATGTATAAACTATAATATATGTATGTAAAGATAAAACATGGTTATAGTAATTGTGTAGGAGATGACCATAAGTGAGAGGATGTATCAAATGTATAAACCTAGATCAGTGTAAATTCCCCCAATGGGTCGATGATAATTGGTATGGATCAATTTAGTCGACTCAAGTCCTATCTATAATATAAAAGCACTAAACAAGAATAATTTAAGCATATGTGTATGAAAAAATAGACTATACTAGGATAGCTAAAAATCTAAAATATTTGGAAAGTAGTAGAAATGTAAATATAACAATGCATATAATCTGTAATTTTTTAGTTTTTATAATATTTGAGTATTTTTGCATTTTGAATGTTATATTGTTTTTGTGTTTTTTGAGTATAATTTATGTACAATCAAATGAAAATAAACTATGTACAAGGAATGAGAGAGAGAATGAAGTATATACAAGGGGAGGAACCATACTAACCAATGAAACTCATGGGAGACTCACTATCACCATGACCTGAGTCAAAAATAGGAATGGTAATCTCTCATATAGTGTCATTTATAGGTTATATTTGAATATTTTTAAAATAGGAATTTAAGTATAATTCATCATCAGAATCATTATATTATTCAACATATAAATCATGATAACCTAAAATGCTAGAGAGAATTTCCTCATACTTTAGAGTTAACCTTTCTGAGTTGTGCTTTAGAAAATTGATTATTATTTTTCCCTTTGAAATTGTGCTTATTATAGACATATGGTGTTGTGGAAGCTCTTTTCCTAAAAAAACCTATTTTTAGAATGCTTGTTGGTTGAGCATGGTTTTGAATTTTCAACTTAAGTTCTTGTTCTTTCTATAACATTTCCTATGTATTTGGATGTTTTCCCTTGATAAACTATATCTATGACTAATGTGTTTTAGGATGTTCAATAAATCCAAAACCCTATTGAATAATATTATCAACTTATAGAATAAGATAAGTGATGCCTTTGGCCTATTTACCAAAACCTTGACCATGATAATCAAATTGTTATAGATATTTATGACCAAAATTATACCATATTGAATGTTGAGCCTCATTTTAAAGATGTAGATTTGCATATGTTAGTTGATTTTCCTATGAATTTTTTATTATTTATTGTTATGATTATTATTTTAGAACCTTTTATTGTTATGAGTTGTGTTTTGGTAACCATTTTTGTATTGTTTTTGAATTTGATCCTTTGTGAATTGATATATGTGCCATTGTACATTGTTTGGATGATGTATCACTACTTGATTCATCTACATCCATTATCTATTATATCTTCCTTTTTAATCCTAAACATGAATTGATGTGGTGCCCATGCATTCTATGATATGCAAAAAAATATCTATATCTCCTTGTTGCATGCATAGTGGGTAGGTTGATCAGCTTAGTTTTAATCATGTATTTTAGTATCTCACTGGAGATCTTATTTGACCTTTGAATTATTTTTGGATCATTGGTTGTATATGTCATTTATTGTGATTTATGATTTGGATAAATTGACTAGGTGAAGATGCCTATACATAATTTACACTATTGTGCTCTATAGGCCTTTGTATTTTACATTGATTCTCCAATGTTGTAATATTTTAATGTAATAGTTTATTATAATTTTTTAAACCTATTATTATCTTGCTCATACTGATAATTTGATCACATAGAGTCTCACAAGTACAAACCCTAGTTTTTTTATTGAATATATAGGCATACATCTTGTAGGGAAGAGGTGTGAATAGGATGGGTATGGAGATTAGTGACATTGGTGTAGGTTGATTCATCTCAAAAAGGATTGGTAACATGGACTTGGTTAGAGGTAAAGTATTTATCACCCTCATGGAGATGAGGAGGAGAAGGAGGTTTTTTCCTTTGTAAACGATATGACATTAAAAATTGAAACATATTTTTTATCTTATGTGATAAATACTCTATGTGTGTATGGGTTTTCTTATTAATGTAATCCCACATAGAAAAAACATAACATGTTATGGGATATGACATATATTTTAATTGATATAAAACATCACCTATACATGTTTTTATGTCTTTTCTAAGTTCATTCCAAATTAAACGGAATACACATCTGAAATAAAGTATTAAACTTTGAAATAAAAAGTGGTTAATTTATTGTCATTATGATCATGATTGTATGAAATATAATATGTATGGATTTAAAATTTGAGTATAAACATAAAATGATACAAACCCTAAGTGTGTATAGGGTTAGGGTTTTTAGAATCTAGGGTTTTTTACAACAAATTAAAATATGAGTATAAACATAAAAGGATACAAACCCTAAGTGTGTATAGGGTTAGGGATTTTTGCAACAAATTTAAAATAATGTCTTGAGAAATGATAATTTTTTCATTATTAAGATAGGTTTGACATCCTCAACACCCCATTATGAAGAGAGTTATCTACATACCAATACTTTGAAGAGGGATCAACCCTGATGTGGATTTCCCACTTAGTACTTAATCCAAGTGCAAGTGAATGCTAAAATGAAAGTCGAATTGGATGTCTTGAATGTACTTAAGATTTAAATTCTTTGAAAATTGTGCTTAGCACTGATTTATATGGTAGCATGTAGAATTACAGAAAAATAGGGATCAAATACCTTAATTTTGCTCAACTTATTGCCTATATTTTCTATCTAGTGAATGGAGGTCAATTAGACTTACATTTATAGAGATTTATAGTTTGTGTATAAATTAAAATGTGTGTAGGCCAATATTAAGAGGGGCACATGTTTAAAAAAGTATCTGTTTGGAAGAGTTAGGGATAAGGATAGTAGTGCCTAGTTGGTGAAACTATCACCATGTGGTTGTAGTGTTCTAAATGTGGTGTTAATGTCTACTTGGTAGACTATTGAGTAAGTTGGGATGAAATATGATAAAGATATCCTAATAATTTATTTGGCTGATTGTGGTCTACTCAATGATTAAAAAGTGTGTCTAATGCTCTATGATAGTCTTAACACTAAGCTAGGAATAGGGTAACTCAAATGACACTCTTAACATCCAATTACCACTTTTATGTGATTATAATTTTTGAGGGATAGAAACCTAGAAAAATGGGGAAAGTATAAAGAGCTGAGCTTAGCCCAATCACCCATTCTTGGTTATTAACCATTGTCTATGTATCCAATACTCCCAGGATATAAATCAATACACACATGTTTATCTCATTTAGTATGATTGTGAAATTTTTATCCTGAGCTTTATGATTGAAACTAATGATTGTTTTTAGTACTTTACAATGTTTACTTTAGCCTAGATTTTGAGTTATTCAAAATTTTATTATGACTTATATTATTAAATAAGTTTTTGTTGTAATAATAGGGTAATTTTTATCAATGTGCAATAATGTATAAATAAGTGATAAATAAATACTATATGGATATCATATGGGTATGAAATGAAACATTGATTTGCTTATATATGTATCTATTTTAATCATTCCTCACATCATTGACACATTATGATTATGGGATAGCCATAAGTATTGGTTTGATTAAATAAAATACAAGTTTTTGGGAGTGGGATGATTTTAACTAGTCAAGTCATTAACAACTAAGAATAATGACAATATCATCATAACTGACCCATGTACTTATGGACTACTCTAAGATTCTATATATGTATATGTGACATATTTATCAGGTTTGAAATAGATAATGGGTTTATTTTATGTGTTTTAAAACAAAATGGAGGGGTTTAATCCTAAAATAGCATGCAGGTGTGAGAGGATGGATAATTTAAACAATTTTTGGGTGCTCAAGTCACATGTGGAAAACATTTCAATCTTGTCATTGTAAAGTATTGAATACTATATTGTAGTATCTACACTTCTTCATGTTTATATCTAATATAAGTGCATATTATTATTGTGCTTATCACATATACATCTAGTTTGGAATCATGATACATCCATGTGCCTAGTGATCATACATTTACAATATCAAGATAGTGTTATGCATCACATCCTTCATACATCATAATCACATTAAGATATTAGTATACTTATTG
>JARHVA010009151.1:65000-157500 GCA_037957365.1 Torreya grandis | reverse complement strand
TGGCTAGTCTCATTCAAGAATGGAATTACTTGCATAGGTAAGTAGACATGAATGTTAAATATTTTTTCCATTTAAAAAAGGTTAAATGGACCCATATAAATTAGCCATAAAATGTGATGGAAATCCCCCAATCTAATATCCCCAATTTGACCCCAATCTAGAAAACCCCTCTACAGGTACATGGACAAAAAAGGTTGCATATGATCCTCCCTCGAGATGATGCCGAAGGAGCTAATAATATTAAGAGGGAAAAATTTTCCAAGAATAAGTAGGGAGTACTTAAAAATATATATAAATATGAGAAGGAACCACCAGAGGGTCCCTCCTCCTATTCTATTCTCTGTTGTTTTTGTTTCACTGCGTATGAATAATCTAGTTAGTATTTTGTTATTTTTTTGTTTGACCTTGGTAGCCTATTAGTTTTTTTATAACACTTTTATGGTTCTTGAATCCTTTTAAAACTAGGTTGTCTACCCTATCAATTAAAAAACATATGGGTTACCTTAGCCTTCAAAATACAAGATCATTTTTACTAAATAACTATAATTAATTATATTATTAATTCTAATCTATCTTATTTATTTACACTGAATAATGATTTGAAAATAATAAAAAGTGATTTTATTTTTATATCTTAATTTAAATCTTATAAATTACACTAATAAATTATTTTATTTAAATTATACCAAACAATAATATTATCTTAATATCAAAATGATTCTCATGAAAAATTAAGTAATTTATTAAAAAAATAACATAGTTCAAATAAGTAGGAAATAATGCACACTTTAATAATGGAAACCACTAAATTAAGAAGAATGTTCTCAAATAAACATAAAAATTAACAAAATCTAATCATTATTTAATTAATAATCCTATAACATAGATTTAAAATATATTTTATTACAATATAATTAAATTCATAAATATTTTCTACTGACACAATATTTGAAAAGTAATATAGCTCAGATCTATCATGGATATATAAAATTTATCCAATCATAAAAACTTGCTCAACATTTAAAAATAGATTACCATTTTGGATTTTTAATCCATCTTATATATTAATAAAAGTATTCATAGTTAAATTAATTAAATAAATATGCGAGGATATTTTTACAAGTTTCAACTAAAAATAAAAGCCCTTGTTCAAAAATTGCTCCTTCTTAGTTAAATAATAAAATGGTGGTGGCTAAAGCCTTAAACAAACCAAAACTCTTAATATAAAACTATAATTTAATATCCACAAACTCTTTCAATATATTAAGACAATCTAAGATACTCCCTACATTGACTCATCCATAAGCATAGTCCTACATTTATGGGAACATTATTTAATGTGTGTAATGTTAATGATTCATCTCTTACTAAATAAAATCCCCATTTCTATAAGATCAAATTTAATCTCTTTAACAACATGCATCACATCCTTGATGATAATTAAATCTTGCTATTTATTTTTAAATGAGTATTGACATAATTTTCCATTTGGTTTTTTTGGTCCTAAACCAACCTGTAATTTTTACTTTTAATGTTTTAAGAATTGATTCCATGATAAATCTAAATGCATCTAGTTAAAGGAACTTCCATATTTAAACATAAAAACTAAAAATTAAAAACATGGAAAATACGTTTTTGGTCTTATTTATAAATTATTTCATTGCATTGCTCATTTATATTAATTTCAGAAAAATCACACCCAAATTTATTGAAATTTTTCCCAAAAAATAATAAATCATGCTTGATTTTCCCAATAGAATTTATGAGATTTAGACCCAAATGCTCTCTTAATGATTCTAATAAAATAGTATGAATTATTATTTGTCCAAATTATTTTTTGTGGCCAACACAATCCTCCTTGTTTAGAGAAGTGGGGGAACCATCTAAAAATTCTAAACTCACAACTTTCCCAAAGTTTCAATCCATTTCTAGTTTGTTTGGAGCTTTTCAAAATTCAAACCTTTATTCTGCCTTGATCTACTAAATGTTTCACAATGTTTATGATGACAAGTTGGTATTCATGGAATATACATATAGTATTTTAGGTATATCTATAGTCTAGTCCTCTTTGCATTGTATAATAATAAGGATTTATAATAATTAGAATTTGTTTTGTGTTAAATATGTTTTGTCATAGAATAAGACTCATACTAGTTTTCTAGAATGGTTAGACTCAAGAAGTCCTACTCTACATTTCATAAATATTCAACAATAGGAAGGTGGTCTCTTAATTAATTATGTGGACTTAATTTTAACTTATTCACCTTTCATATAATATAATAAAATATCATAATGAATGGGGATTGATACATGGAATTTTCATACGTCTCAATCTCCTAGACCTATTAGAAGTGTCATATCCTAAGAGATCTTGACCACTGAGATCACTTAGCTATCATATGTGTCAATATCCTATAACTATTAGAATTATTATATCTCAAAAAATATAGACCAATGAACTTGTTGAATATCATAGGTTCCAATCTCTTATACCTATTAGAAGTGACATATCTCATGAGAGCTCACCCAATGAGACCACTTGGTTGTTAGGGATGTCAGTCTTCAAAACTTGTCAGAAGTGTTGAATCCTAAGAGAGCCTAACCAATGAGGAAACCCTTATGACACAATAATACATATCACAAATAAATCCTAGGGTGACCTAATGTACTTAGAATCAGGTAAAATTAATAAAAAAATATAACCATATGATTCCACATATCACCTCATCATACCAAGTGGATAATTTCAGTTATTGAATAGGAAAAGTGAGGTATCTAGTCATGCTTAGGTGGCCTCTATTATAAATAAAACCAACTAGTGATAGATACATGGTGTAATTTGAATCCACCCATGATAACATATGGTAAACATCGATGTGTTCCTATGATGCTTCTCACATTAATTATATTATAAACTATGCTCTTATTCAATAATTCAAAACATCTCATCACAACCACCAAATCTAGTGGGGAATGTATATTTCAAAATCTTAAATTAATGCCAAACCTAGGAACCACTGAGTTAATTCTACCACTAGCTCAATTTCAAATTCATATAACATGGGTAGTAAAATCCATTAATACAAGAGATATTCATTAAGCCTTATAATTTCCTAAAAGTGATCTGATTTACCATTATTTCTCCAAAATTATTAGAGTATGTCTCCACATTTTTTGATTTTTCTTGTTCCTTTAAATCCCTCTTTACTTATATTTATCTAGTGTAAATATAAACCTTTTTTCCATGTTTAATTCTTCCTTCAAACCCAATCTTAATACTAAGTATAGGGATACCACCTTCCCCATAGATTTAACCTACTTTAAACACTATAATGAAATGTTTAGATCAATTGAAGTTGTGTATAATACTACCTCTAGTGATGATGAACATGAATTAGAGTTATTGATTGACCTTATGTAATATGAGAGGTGAAAGTTACACAAGGATATAGCTAAAATAGAGGTATTACCATTTTTTGAACTCTTCGGTAATATGTTGCTCACCTCTAATTAAGTGTAAAACATTTCCCAAGATGTAGTGTAATTTGAATAGTCCAAACACATAATTATAAATTTTTTCGAGTCACTTTTAGATCTTATTACAATATCCTTGATTACATGATCACCTATAATAAGACCACAATAGAAACATGGGACAACACCCATGACATATATGAATTGCTAAATGACTAGGTAACTAATGTGAATGCCAAGTGGCTCAATAGGGAAGACATCACCTCCTACATTATCTAAACCTTTTGATAAGGCGTTCATGTCAAGATGATCTTATTAAATCAAATTTTTGTGGTAATTGAATATGTGCACATATATATTATCTATATGCCCCTACTTAACATCATCCTCAAAGGAGAAGAGATATCAAACCTTAAGTTCACTATCAATTTTGGTTTGGCTCACCTCATCAAAGAAGTTTAGGATGGTGGTAAATTCTACATGATGAGTTACCTAATGGATTTCATTTTTTCCCCCCTTGTGTATTTGATATTTATCAATGATATCATGGTGATGTCATGGAACTATCATAGTGAGTGGATTAAGTGATTTGATAGCCTAATTAACAATGAAAAAGTGTGTAATGTGTTTATCCTAGTATGCTTGAAATATGCTTGGTTGATCTTTAGTTTTGGCTTGGTTATAGATGTTAAAGGATGAGTACGGTGATTTGAGGATGTGTAATAGGTCCTTAATATTTTTTATGTGCTTTTAGTGCATATGTGCATGTATGGATTTCATCAGGTTGATCATTGTTATTATCTAGACATTTTGGGTCTAGTGGCAGAAAATCTAAGTAGTTAGTTTGATGACGTCATAATTTTAATGTGTGGATGAGTTAGGGGGATTGGTCATATGGTTGTGATCACATTAGTTAATAGTTATTAGATGATAAATATTAATTCATTAACATAATTGTATTTAAATATATGTGGGGGAAAATTTGGGCTCTCAACTATTTTGATAATGTTTTCTCTATTTAAATAGAGCCGAGTAACAAGTTAACGATGTCAACATTTTCACGCATGGAGGTTTCAAAAGGAAACGGTCACATGGTTTTTTTTAGTATCATTGATAGATTTTATGTGATAAATCTTAGTTCATGAACCTAATAATGATAAAAGATATGCATGTTCAAATTTGGGCTCCTAAGCAGTTTGACATTGTGTTCTAATATGTAGATAAATTTGCATGAGGCAAGAAAGAACCGAGTAAGCAATTTGGTGATGGTATATCTCACACATGTTGAGATTTCATAACAAGATTATCATATGGGTTTATTCAATTTTATTCCTAGTTGATTTATACTAAATTTTAGATCATGCATAGAGGCACATCAAAAAATATGCATGTGGAAAGTTGGCCTTCCAAACAGCTCTTAGCATAGTTGGCTCTATAACAGATAAATATGAGGCATTTTAATGTCATTATATCTCACACATGTGAGGGTTATAGGATAGTATTGACACATTTTTTAATTATAATATTTTATGAGATCATATGGTTAAAATTTTAAAACATGTTCTTTAGTGAAGCAAAAGATATGGAGGTGCAAAGTTCACCTCCTAGGCAGATAAGCAATGGTCCCCATACTTAGTCATATTTGAGTAAGGGTAAAGATTAAGACTAAATCAATATCCTATGGATCAAGGGTGATCATAAATATTTATTGAATGGTGTGAAATACATGATATAGACCTAGATAATCCATAGATATTGATGGTGCATAAGAGTTCATACATCTAGATCTATGGTACATAACAAGTCAAAGAGGTCAAAGTGTTCAAACTTTAACATCAAGCAAAGATAAAGATTGAGATTATTATAGGATAAATGGTGAGAAGGTGTTAATACTAATTGAAAAAAATGGTGCACATTAAATTCAAAATGTCAAAGTGATAGTTTTTGATCATGACTAAAATGAGGATAATCTCAAAAAGATCGATGGAGCGTATGAGGTCAAAGTTACCAAATTGCACGAGATGAGGTCAATTATTTGAAGTTTAAAATTTGGGAATTGGAAAACTATGAATTAATTTTTTTATAATATTTATGGTGAATGTTTAATATAATAAATGATGATATGATATGAAATCATAGTGTTCAAGGTTTAATTGTGACCATTTATTTTTGAATATTTGAATTTACAAATAAAAAATTAGTGCTTTGCATTTTGTCTATATCTTTTAATCTATAAATAGTTTTCTCATGGTGTAAAAAGTAAACTTATAGAGGAATGCAAGGCACATCTATAAATATATATTTAAATATTTTAAAGTGTTTATATTCAAATTTATTGAGGTTCAAAGTTTATTATGTATTTGTGCTTTGTTTTACAAATGACTTAAGGAGGATGTTCAAGCTTGTTTTGATATTGTTTTGATATATTATGATGAATTGGATATTAGGGAGTGTTTTAGACTGCATAAGGATGTTTTTTTTTTCATTATGAATATTTTATCAATTATATGTTGTATGAACAAAGGTTTAGAAGTTGACTGTGTATTCATTTATTGTGATTATGTGTACATAATGTTGTTTGAAAAAATTATGCTTAAGCAAAAGGGTATTATGTTGGTTTTTGGAACTTAAGGAGGACCTATAGATCATGTTTCATGGTTCTATAAGTTGTAAATTTTTACAATGTTCTTATTTTTTTTGATGAAGTGATAAATGGTTAAATAGGTCTCTATGAGACTTATAAGAGCTACAAGGGCCTAATTGAAATGTGTAGCTACTTAAGAATGACCCATTAATGCTATGGCTAACATATGAAGATTGTCTTGAGTTATGTCTTTGTATTGTATATGCCTTAAGGGTTAAGGAATTCCTAATGGTTAACTAATATGTTGATAATCATGAATGCTTTATATATAGTGAAACCAAATGTGATGGTTTCTATACTTATGAGAGATGTGTGTGTGAAATTTTCATTTGAGAGTATAGTGTGGTGAAGTGAAGGAAAGGGTGGGTGCTTTGTGGATGATTTGAAGAGTAGAAAATATTGATAATTCCTTGTATGACCTATAGGTCATAATTCTACTAGCAGAATAGTGCTCTTGCTGTTTGAGTATGAGTGAAGGTGAAGAGTGATACTTTGAGATATATCATTAGGTGTTGAAGATATCAGTTCAAAGGTGGATGTGTTCATTGGTGTCATTGTGTTAGCTCATCATCTAAGGGGGTTTTATTACCCTTGTAAGGTGTAACTTACTAAAGGTCTAGTTATTGTTGTAACTCAAATAAATAGGTGTGGTAGTACAATATGGGATTGTATTCTCATTAAATAAGGGATTATAATTCCTTGATCAGTTATAACTAGTAAAAATTGGTTTTTATTATTATATGAAATTATTCAAATTATAGGTTCTAGTCAGTTTTCTCCCCCAAAGGGTTTCCCACATGTGTCATGTGTTGTGTGCTTGATCTTGCATTGTCTTTCTTGTTCATTATTGCAAATGATGTGTATGCTTCATGAATGTTTATCATAACTGATTAAGAGTTTTAAAAGGATTAAAATTGAAGTTAAATATCTAGTCATTGATTCACCCCACCCCTCTTAGTGATTGTACCTTTAATAATTGGTTTTAGATCAGGACCTTTGGTAAAGGTTTGATAACTTAAAGGTGATCCAAGGTATAATATGGGTAGTCATCAAGGAGGTTTATCTAGTAAGAAATCACCGATGTTCAATGGATCCAATTATGCTTTTTAGAGTGTAAGGATAAGGACATACATTATGTCCCTAGGGTTTGATGTATGAAAATATGTTCTGGATGGTTATATTATTCCTACTACTCCTCCACCTACTATTGTAAACAAGAAGTTATTGTAGAATAATTATAAGGCAATGAAAGCCATCACTTGTGGGCTTACAGAGACTACATTCACCAAAGTAATACATTGTAAATATGAAAAAGAGATATGTGGAAAAATTCAAATATTTTATGAAGGAGATTCAAAGGTCAAGATTGCTAAGTTTTAAACTCATAGAAGGCATTTTGAAAGTCTCAAGATGAAGGAAGAAGATTTAGTGGCATTCTTTTTACAGAGAGTTGATGAGACTATGAACATAACCAAAGGTCTTAGAGATAAAATTGAAGAGGATACTATAGTTCAAAAGGTATTAAGGTCTTTATCACTCAAGTTTGATCCAAAAGTATCTATTATAGAAGAAAATCATGATCTTACTCAATTGAAGATGGATCAATTTCATAACACCCTTACTACCTATGAGATGAGAGTATATGATGATATGCCATGAAAGAAAGAAGCAACATTCAAGACAAAGATGAAGTCTAAGAATAAGTTATAAAGTAAGAAACCCAAAGAGGATAACATATCTAACATTGATGAGGATGAACTAATTACTTTGATTATTAGGAAGTATAAGGGTAAACTACCCTTCAAATGTTTCAATTGTGGATAAATATGATATTTTTCTTGTAAGTTCCCTCATAATCATGATAAGAATGGTGATGAAGAGCATGATGAAGGCCAAGATGAAGATAAGAAGACATATAGGAATAAAGGATTCTAAAATTATAACAAGAAGTCTTTCAAGAACAAGAAGAGTTTCTACACCAAGGAAGATTATAGCTCATCAAATAAGAATGAAGATAGTGACTCAGAGTATGATCATGAATATGATGGTCCTAATGAAGATGAAGCCATATTTTTGGATGAGGAAGGAATTTTCTCACATCAAAAGGAGTTTACTTGGAGTGATTCAGATGATGATAAAGATGAGATGGACTATGAGACTACATTGACAAATGCTCTTAAAGAACTGAAGATTGAAAAGAAGATCAATAAGAAGATGAAGTCTCAACTCAAAGACTATGATGAGAAATTTAGTATGTATGAATCAAGATTGAATGAAGATAACAAGGATCATGAATATAATATCAAACATCTCATTTATCAATTAGAAATCCTATCTACAATCCTAAAAACTAAAGAATATGAATGTTCAAGTTATATTTCTAAAAATGAGTCTTTTTGAGATGAGTTAGAGAAGACATCTAGTAAGGTCAAGACATTTGTGAGATTTGAAAAGAGCTCATGTGATCTAGATAACATTTTGAGTGGTTAAAAGCATGCTAGTGATAGAATTGATCTTGGATATGAATAAGAACAAAAGAATGTGACTCAAGACAATATGAAGACTAATGTAAACTAGGAGAATCATAATTTGAATACAAATTACCAGAAAAGGAATGAAAGTACTAGTAGAATGAACACAAATCAGATCAAAAAGCTAAATACCATGAGGTATGCAAGATTAAATGGTTACTATTTCAAGTGTAATCAATCTAGGCATAGAGGTAGATATTGCAAGATACCTATTAGAAATGAGTTTGCATGGAACTATGATGGGGGTATTCAATCAAAAGGTGTGAAAAAAGTTAAGTACTTCAACTATATTGATGTGGGACACTTTATAAATCATTTTCCACATAAGATTAAATAAGGTGAGTCCTCTTAAAAAAGAGGAGGTTGTTTCTCTTTTCATGACATAGGACACATTGTAATATTTTGTCTAAATAGGGTATGTCAATATATGTTTCTTGTAAAAGGTATGGTATTCTATAATTATGAACAGAGATGTCACATTTTTAGGTTTTGAAAGCAAAGGTCTACAAGTAAAAATAGGTTTAATTAGGCTCCTAGAGTGTAACCAAGAAGGCAAGTCAACTCATGGATGCCAAACGTGGTAAGTATGAGTCATGATGACTCTATAGGCCCAAGTAATTTATTTTATATGATGGAGAAAGATACAAATTTTTAAAAGTGCCAAGAGGTCTCATTGTCTTGATGTGAGATACTTTGCAAATAAATTTTTCCATAGATCTATAAATTGCAAGAGACTTGTTAGAAATGAGTTTGCATAGAATTATGATGGGGGTATTCAATCAAAAGGTGTGAAAAAATTTAATTTGGTTCAACTATGTTGATGTGGGTTACTTTGCAAATCATTGTCCACATAATATTAAATAAGGTGAGTCTTATTAAAAAAGGAGGTTGTTTTGTTTGTCATGACATATGACACATTGTAAGATTTTGTCCAAATAAGGTATGGCAAGATGCATTTCTTGAAAAAGGTATGGTGTGCTACAATTGTGAACAAAGAGGTTACATTGCTAGGTTTTGCAAGAAAAGGTCTACAAGTTAAAATATGTTTAATCAGGCTCCTAGAGCACAAGGAAGAAGGAGAGTCAACTCATGGATTCCAAAAGTGGTAAGTATGAGTCATGATGAGTCTATAGGTCCACGTAATATATTTTATATGGTGGAGAAAGCTATGAAAGTTGAAAAGTGCCAAGAGGTCTCATTATCTACTCATGTTGAGAATGAAGAGAACAAGCTCAAGGAGAAGATCGAGGTGCTCATGGAGACTAGTTATGAGATGTGTATGGATCCAAGTGAACATGTTTTTAATGTTTCAAAAGTATCATTTAAAGAACATCAATTATCAGTACCTAGTGATGAGGTTCCAAGCTATAAGGAAGATTATATGGATGAAAAGGTATGTCATGAATCTATTCTATATCCATTTATTATCAATCCAATAATAGAAGAAAAGGAGAATGTTGTATTGGTTGAGCATGTTATTTCTATTAAACCTTAGAATCAGAAGAAGAACTATAAGTATCAGATGGCCAAGGAGAAGGAATATGAGAAGTTGTGGGTAACTTTTATTTTCACATTATTTTAGGACTTTGTGAAATAGGGTGTCTCTACTTATGCTTCTTAAGAAACATATTTCTTCTAAATAAGCAAGTTTGTATGCTCAAGACCATATTTCCAATTCTATTAGAGATTAGTGTTGATCTTAGAAGGTCTTCGGTTAAGGGGTAACAACAAGTTCATGAGTTTTCTCAAGAGGTTTGTGAAAGAGTTATTGTGTAGGGTTAGAATGGGTGTTTCCAAGTGGCATAATGAGTTTGATGTAATGTAAAAAAGATTTTGGTGCTTAGAAAGGCATGTACACTTATTTATTATGTGCTCTAGGTGTTTTTTTGGTATAAAGGTATGTTGAAGGCAAAATGAAGATTTTTGAGTGCTCTTAGTTTTCTTAGTTTTTGGGTTTAAGGGCAAGTAGGCCTAAAATGGGTTATAGGAAGTCAATGCTCCCAAATGTGTTAAGAATAAAATATTGGTCTAAAAGTATCTCATGGGTGTCTCTAGGTGTCCATGAAGTTTTAGAGGTGTGCATTCACCAAAAGGAGGTTTGTTGACCTTATTTATTTTGAGTTTATAGGGTTTTGATCTATGATAGAAAAGTGGTCTACCTTATGAGTTGAGATTTGAGGATTCTTAATAGGCTGAATGGGTCAAATGGGTTTTCAAATAAAGCTTCACAGAGATCTGAACATTTGTGCATTTCAATTTATTCAGGTTTTTTGTAAAAATGGAGGACTAATTAGAAAATTTATTTGTGAAAGAAGTATGTTGTAGAGGATGAAATAGGTGATTTACATTGGTGTAATTGAGGGGGTGTATGAGAAAGTTGTAGATATGGAGTTTTAGGTGTTGAATATGTGTCTACTAAAAGTTATTGGCTCTACAAGTTTTAGGTAGGGATACAAGGAGACTAGACATGCCTAGTTTGAAGAAGAGTGTCTTTTTGTTTAGTTTCTCACAAAAATCAAGGTATTTATGTTTCAAGGAGAGTTTTTAGGTTGGTTGAGATCATGTTTCCTATATGGTGAGTGGCATGAAGTTTTTTTTGTGGTCTTTGTGATAACTTGAGAAAGAAAAGGCTAGTAACCTTGTCTATTGATTATTCATGGTGTACAAAGATCTGAAGTTGCTTAAGATGTGAAATGGATCAATAATCTTAGGTGGATTCCATATCAATTATTTTTGGTGATTTCCATTAGATTTCAGTAGTTTTATGTGTTGTTTTTTCATCGATTGCAGTGTTTAGTTGAAGAGAATGTTGGCATGGAGCAAGAGGAAGTTATCAACGCAAGAAGAGGTAGGCTCAAGGTAATGGGAAGTTTGTATCATATTTATAATGTGATCCTTCTCCTATTTTTGGTCTTTTTAGGTCTTAAATATTAATTGGTTCCCACTTTATCATTGTGTCAAAGGGGGAAGAATTTCCTATTATGAGAATGCTTGAAGAGAGAAGGAAGGTGAACTATTTTTTATGGGCATTGACATTAATGACAAAGGGGGAGATTGTTGTAAATTTTTTAATGATGTCATAGTGATGTCATGGAGGTGTCTTAGTGAGTAGATGAAGTGATTTGATAGCCTATGTAATAATGAAGAAGTGTGTAATGTGCTTGTCTTACTATGCTTAAAAGATGTTTGGTTGATCTTCAATTTTGGCTTGGTTAGAGATGTTTATGGATGTTTATGGTGATTTTAAGATGTCCAAGAGGTCCTTAATATTTTTATTTGATTTTAGTGATTATGTACATGTGTGTATTTCATTTTTTTATCATGGTTGTCATTTAAACATTTTGGGTATAGTGGTAGAAAATATAATTAGGCAATTTGATGACATCATAATTTACACATGTGGATGAGTCAGGGAGATTTGGTCATATGGTTGTGATAAAATTATTCCATAGTTACTATATTTTTAATATTAGGTCATGCACATAATCATATTAAAAGATATGTGGGTGCAAATTTGGGCTCTCAAGCATTTTGACAGTGTTTTATGTGTTCAAATAGAGCTAAGTAAGCATGTTGATGATGTCAACATTCACACACCTGGAGGTTTAAGAATAAAATGGTCACATAAGTTTGTTTACTTTTATTATTTATTATGTGATAAATATTATATCATTCACCTAACTACAACAAAATATATGCAAGTGCAAATTTAGGCTCCCAAGCAGTTTGACATTATTTTCCCATACTTAGCCAAATTTGCATGAGGCAAGAAAGAGCCAAGCAAGTAATTTGGTGATGGCATACCTCACACGTGTTGAAATCTAAAAATAATATTATCATATGGGTTTATTAAATTTTTTTCTAGTTTATTTTCACTAAATTTTAGATCATACATGAAAGCGTGTCAAAAGATATGCATGTTCAAAGTTGGCCTTCTAAATAGTTCTTGGCATAGTTGTCTCTGTGATAGATAAATTTAAGAAGGAATTTTAACGTCATTACATCTCACATATGTGAGGGTTCTAGTAGAATATGTAATCATGGTTTAATTATCTTATGTGATGAGATAATATGGTCAAAATTTAGAACATGTGCTTGAGTGAAGCAAAATATATGGAGGTGCAAAGTTGGCCTTCTAAGTAGATAAGCAATGGTCCCCATAGTTATTTTTGAGCAAGGGTAAATGCCAAGACAAAATTCATATCCTATATCTCATGAGTGATCATAAATATTGATTTAATGGTGCACACTACATGATATGGACCTGGCTGATCCACAGAGATCGATAATGTGTAGGAGTTCATACATCTAGATCTATGGTGCATAGCAAGTCAAAGACGTTAAAGTGTTTGAAGTTTAAAGTAAAGTAGAGACAAATATTGAGCTTAATCTAGGATCAATAGTGAGTGGGTTTTTATACTAATCAATATCAATGGTGTTCATTAAAGTCAAAAGATCAAAGTGATACTTGTCTAGCATGACTAAAGCAAGGACAATCTCGAAGAGATCAATGGAATGTATGAAGTCAAAGTTACCAAATTTCATAGGATGAATTCAAATGTTTGATTTTTAATGTTTGGGCATTGGTTTACTATGCATTAAATTTTGGATAATATTGATGGTTAATATCTAATTTAATAAGTGATGACATAAGATGCAAGCATAGTGTTCGAGGTTTAATTATATCACTTATTTTTGAATATTTGAATTTACAAAGGAAAATATAGTGCTCTATATTTTGTCTATATCTTTCAATCTATGAAAAATTTGTCTCATGGTGTAAAAATAAAACTTGTAGAGGACTCCAAGGTACATCTATAAAAATAGATATGAAGTTATGAATTATGTACATTCAAAGTTATTAAGGTTTAAATTTGACTATGTGTTTATGTTTATTTTGTAAATGACCCAAGAAGGATGTTCAAGCTTGTTTTTATGTTTTTTTGACATATTATGATGAAATGGATATTGGGGAGTGTTATATACTACATAAGGATGATATGTGTGTATTATCAATATTTGACAAATCATATGCAGTATAAATAAAGGTTTAGAAGTCGACTATGTATTCATTCATGTTGACCATGTGCACATAATGTTGTTTGAGAAAATTTCACTTAAAAATAAGGATAATATGTTGGTTTTGGAACTTAAAGGGGACATATAGATCATGTGGCATGGTTTGATGATTTTTAAAGTGTTCTTATGTTCTTAGTTTGTTTGATAAAGTGTTAAATGCATGAATAGGTCTCCATAAGACCTATCAGAGCTATAAGGGCTTAATTAAAAGGTGTAGTTACTTAAGAGTGACACATAGATGCTATGTCCAACCTATGAATATTTAATTAAGGTATGTATTCATATTATATATGACTTAAGATTTAATCCATGCCTAATGGTTGACCAATATGTTGATAATCATGAATTATCTATATATAGTGAAACTAAACGTGATGGTTTTTAGATTTTTAAGAGATGTGTGTGTGAAATTTGAATTTGAGAGCATAGTATGGAAAATATAAGGAAAGGGTGGTTTCACTATGGATGATTTGAAGAGTAGAAAAATTTGAGAAATATTTGTATGACTTGTAGGTCATAATTTTGTTGGTAGAATAGTGCTCTTGTTGTTTGAGTATGAGTGAAGGTAAAGAGTGATACTAAGAGATCCATCATCTAGTGTTAAAGACATGAGTTCAAAGGTGGATGTGTTCAGATATGTGGTTATCTTATGCTAGAATATAAGGGGGTTGAAACCTCTTCACAAGGTGTAACTTGATAAAGGTCTAGTTGTTATTATAACTCAGGTAGATAAGTGGTCTAGTACCTCATGGGATTTTAGTCTCACTAAATAAGGGATTGTAGTTCCTTGATTAGTTGCATTTGGTCTAAATTATTTATTATTACTATAGGATAGTAGTATAATTATAAGTTCTAGTGGATTTTCTCCCAAAGAGGGTTTCCCACATATGTCATGTGCTATATGCTTAATCTGGCATTGTCTTTCTTATTCATTGTTATGAATGATGTCTATGCTTGATGAATGATTGTGAGAACTTATTATGAGTTTTAAAAGGTTTTAAATTGAAGTCAAATATCTATGTCACTAATTCACCCACCTCTATGTGATTGTACCTTTGAGATTATGTTGAAACCTTATACATTACCACCATAGACTCCCAACTACATTATTATGCATTTAGTGTTTTAAAAGTTCTATGGACACCACTAAATAGATCAAACATAGACTCCCAACTACATTATTATGCATTTAGTGTTTTAAAAGTTCTATGGACACCACTAAATAGATCACACACACACACACACACACACACACACACACACACACACACACACACACACACACACACACACACACACACACACATGCACACAAGCACGCATACACACACACACACACACACACACACACACACACACATGAAGTATTCTACCTAGTGGTCTACATGTCCATAAATGAGATGGTCAAGACTTTAAATTCAAATGATATCAGACAATCCCTTTTCCCCATTGTTGATTATTGGTATCACCAAAATGAGACCATCATCTTGGTGGATAGAATACACGAAGACCCCTTATTATTACCCTAGCACATCCCAAACTAATTGGTCAAGTAATAAATAACCTATCAACTATTAGAATGAATTTTTAGTCACTCCCTCAACTACTAGTATAAATCTTTCCTAACCTTTCCCATCATCATCCAAAAGTATGTATATAATAATATTCCTTAATTATAAAATATGGTGGTAGGTAGTGATGCTTACACCTTAGGTATAGTAGAGAACTAAGACTAGGAACCTCATTGTGTCATCAAGGCCCATGTATCAATTTACCAAGCATGACTTAAGATACCATATAGCCATGTTCCCCATGGTGATGATGAGGTTCACCTAAACCTTGCTGATAATAATGAGGTGTTATCCAAGCTCAAGACAAAGAATAAAGGAAAGTGGGTCTAACCTAAGCCATCATCTCAATGTAAACCTACTCTACTTGTGCTAACTCAACCTAAGGGATATGTGTAAGTGAATTCATCTTATGTTTTATTATTGATAATACTAGGGTTCCAAACTCCTTATACTATAATGGTTTCACCTCCTCAAACCTTTGTTCTAACTCAACCACTTCTTATAGCTTCAAATAATCAACCATGTGTTGCACATGTATTATAATTTGATATAATTAAAATTAATGATTAAATTCCTAATCATGACTAACAACAAGAAACCTTGGGGATTCCTTCTCCTGCTACTTTCATCCCTCAACATCCCAATGGGGCACTCCCTAGTTTCCCTATCCTTATGAAGCTCACTCAAATTATGTCTCCCATGTTTCCCATTACAACTCATCCATAATTCACTTAGGTACCTATGGATTCATCCTTATAAACCATACCCACATCCAATTTTACCTCCAAATATCCCATTCCATCCATAATAATCTCTATTATTTACCTTTGGACTTCAAATTCTTATGTTGCCTAGCCCTTGGCATGACCAATGTTTAGTACATAACTAACAAATAATTTAAGCCTTGTACCAACTCAAATCCTAGTGGCCTTTTGATCCCTCCTTAGTTTTAACCACCTTAGGGTGCTCTAATTCAAATTATCTGGATGGAAACCCTAGAGATGATTACACCTATGTGCATAGTTCAATCTGATCTAACCACATCAGTGTCACATGCAACCACTCTAAAAGATCCCCAATCTACTCCATCCACTATCACCACAATAATTCCTTCTACTATTATTACATAATATGATCTAAATAAATATCCCAATTAAAATTATGAAGTGACTCCCTCTCAGCCTATTATTATGCTCCCAATTATTCTTCTTGTCCCTCGATCTTCATTTTTAATCATCCTAAGCACCTAATATTTTGGATTTAACTATCCAATTTACTCATTCTTATTTAATTCTTATAGCCCTAGTCATATTAGCCTATAGGTCAATTTAACCCAAAGCTAATGTAATACCCAGATGTTCTCATGTACTTCCCCATCATACTCCACCTTTATTCCCCATGCATCTTCATCTTCCATTACTCTCTTCCTTGTTCCCCTCTAATTCATCCAATCCTCTCTCCTCTCCCCCCCCGACCACATTAATATTATTATACCTTGGGAGTTACTAAGGACCAAGTTGGGTTAGATAACTATCACTCTTAGGATCATATCTTCTAGAGATGATCCTATAAGGTGATTTAAAGGTTTAATGGAAGTTTTATAGGTAGTCTAGAAACATGACGAGGATTATTATGTAGAAATTCACTCAAGAGAGAGACTTGGTGATATAGAAAACCAAAAATGACCTATTCTCCCTCACCAATTTGAGGACATCCATCAGGGAGTAGAAGGTGAGTGAGGACCCAATCCCCATTCTCTAAGTTACTCATGACCTTTCTAAAATTATCATGGAGGATATGGAGTAGGTTTTAGCACTTGAATCATAGGTTAATAGGTCATTCCCTATGGGTCTAGTGGGAATGGTGGATGAATATTTGAAATAGTTTTTTGAGGCTCTCTAGAAGGTCATCTAGACCTTGTCCATAGATAAACACCACCTACATCATAATTAGTATTGTTTATACCAAGTAGTTCAAATGGATAAAAAGTCTAGGAATCTCACAATTCTAATACATAGATACAAGTTCTTAGAGTTAAAATTAATGCCTTTTGTAGACATGGGCATTTAATAAACCTACATCAATAACATGAGAACATATCTATAATATTGTTTGGTGTCAACTCAGGTGGTGATTGACCCCTTAGAGAAGTGTAAATAAAAGATGTTGGCCTACTTCTAGGAGGTCAAAACCACCATGTTTCTTCACCTCAATGGAACCCTACTTGATAGAGAGGAATTTAGTGTCCACTTGGCTTAATTTGATCGATTCATGTGAAAAAGGGTGGATAAGGATAATAAAGATAGATAAAAATTGAATCTAGACTTAACCACCCAATCCATAATAAACATCATCTCAATTTATGAGGTAAAGGTCTCTTCAGAGGCCCCATTCAAAGTTTATGAGTGGCATCTATTTCAATATGAGGTCATCTTTCATGAGCACCCTATGAAATTAAGAAATTTGGACAAAGTTTTTGATTTTGTAGCATCTACACTAGTAACCAAGGAGGTGAAACCTAGATAACTATGAGGCGTTTATTCTCCAAATATTTATCATATAACTCAAGTAGGATCTGGGTAATACTTTTAGGAGTGGAGAATCTCTCTATTTGAGTCATTGCAGTTGTAATAACCTTGGGTGGCCATCAAGACTAAGTATGGGAATATCATGCTACAAGGTGATAACCCCATCCTTATTTATATATTGTGGACTAATTTCCATTTTTTAGGGTTTGTATTTTTATGTAAATAAACCATATTGAAATGAATTCAAATTTCCTATTTTTTTTCAATTAGTTTATTTGTATATGAATGTGGTCCATCATCTTCTAGATTTTGAATAAATGATTATGTTAAATAATTTATTACGTGATCTATTATTGATAATGAATGTAATAATTAATATGTGCTTTGATATTATAATTCATTTATGAATTTTTATTATTTCCTTTGTAACACTCATTAATACGTGTGCTTAAATCTATAGATCATTTGTGAAGGTCTTATGTGTAATTTACTATAGGCCTTTGTGTGTGTTCATATTTAGTGAAGAGTTTACATATTAATCATTCATTTTTTACCCTTGGACTCTTACCATGTGTGATGATGAATTTTAGAACTTCTTTGAAACTCAACACATGCTGGTATAACTGTGGCTAGGCACATACCTTACTTCTTGAAGTTTCAGCATCCTCCAAAGTTAGGAAACATGCTTTCTTTACCTAATTTATCCCCTCTTTCTTATGTTTCTTTCAAGAGATAAAAAATTATATCCACATAACTTATAAATTGGTGAAGTTAATTCCCATAACACTTAATATTAGGATTGGTTAAACTGGGTGAAGGTTAAAACCTCTTTGTCAGGCTAAGTATTGGATCCCTGGTGGTATCACTACACCTCTCATATACTCATTTTAAGTAGAATATATCATGGAGACAAATACATGTAGCCTGTACCCTTAGTTTTTTCTCAAATAAATCCTAAAACTAGAGGATGTAAATCCCTTATTGTCCCAAAGATCACTCTAAACACTTAATTTTATAAGTGCCTTAGATTAGGATCTTAAATGAGCCAATAGTTATATCTCGAAGGAGGGATACCTAATAAGATAAAATTTAACCTATTTTTTACCCTTAAATAATATAAAGCCTACTATGTGGATCACCATGTCTCAATTTGGTCACAAAAGACTTATTATCTCACCTTTATAGTTTTATGGGAGAGCCCTATTCGATAAAAGTAGACTAAGGTCTATAGTCATTCCCACTAGATCATCCTCCAAATATCCCATAAATAGACCCTCACTAATTATTGACACCATGGCATAGTTAATTGGTTCATTTATTAATTTCCCTAGAGTCATTCATGACCTTAAGAGAAACTTGAAAAGGTACCTATCGCATTTAACTTCTAGTGTGGGAAAAACTACATAAGAACATGTGACTTGATGAGGAAGTCACTTGTAGGATATTTCTATTCACTTTGATGTATTTAACCTATGACTGGTTCCTCAATCTCATCAAATACTCCATCACAAGGTAGGAGTAATTTATCAACACCTTATTATCTTAGTTAAGGAAAATCATTAACCCTAATTCCATCTACTAATAAATCAAATGTATTAAGAGGGAACCAAACAAGGCCATCTAAATTTTCAATGATGGGTTCCAAAAGATGTATATCCAAGTCACCATTATTTATCAACCCAATGCTCAAATAGCTGTCAAAATTTATGATAATTACTTAAGCCCTTAGATGAACAAGTTTTTAAAATTGGATCCCCTAATAATAGATCTACCCCTAACTTATGCTAAAGCCATTAACGTGGACATAAAAATTAACCCTCATAATCAAATTCTAGGAACCATTTTGAATGCCTTGCCAATTTTTAATACCCCAAACCTTATTATCGATGCCAATCCAAATGTCTCGATGCTCCAACCCATGCCAATGACAAAGCATATCCAACTGAGACACATTACACCCAACCATCAAATAGGATTCCTTACCTTAATATGTAATTAAGTATCACTCGAAGACCACAATCAAGTACCATTCCCCACTATGAATAATGTTTAAGGAATACCCCAAGAGTCTACTAAGAATGAGTTGGATGTTTTCCAAAATATGGTGTAGAGAATTAAAAAAAAAATTCATAGGTCTTTATAAATAAATGAGAAATTATAATGGTGATATATCAAATAGAAACTTTTCCTACCAAAGGTATGATAAATCTTGAAATCACTCCATAATCAATAATTTCCATGAGTGTTGAAAATACTTATCTTATTTTATGTTATATTAAGTGTAGAAAATACTTATATAAATTCAAATCTAGAGCATACCAACTCTGTTTCCACACTCAATTTATGATTGATTCATATTATGCAAAGGAATTTCCTTTTACCGATGTGGGGGAGGAAAAGTTTTAGTATTGATAAATATATCAAATATTTATTTACCTTAAGTAGGATTTATTATAAATGGATCTAAATTTTTAGGAATAAAAGTTGAAATAATAACAATAATATTTTTTTTATCGGTTTCTTCCTCACAATCACCTACATGGCCAAACAAGCTACCTAAGATTAAAATCTATAAGATAACCCTTCCAAAATAGTGTTAGATGCATAATATATCCCATATATAATACCTTAGATATATTGTAGTGATAAATGGAGTATGAGGTGTCCCAAACCATTTGAAAATCCATAACACTACTATAAATCCAAGCATAATAATGGTACTAGAGACTATGGAGTTCCCTAGCCAAGAATACAGTCAACCATAGGAGACTACTAGTGAGGTTCACACATTATAGTAGTTCTAAAATAATAATTATTCCCTTAAAAAATAGATGTAATTAAAAAAATTCACCACCTCTAATCCTAAAAATAATGGTGCCACCCTTTTTGATCCCAAAGCCATGAATAACCTACCACCTCTAATAACCAATGAGTCAAAGGCTCTTATAGAGACCTAGATAGTTTAGAATAGGGTGGGGTATAACATAGTATAAGAAATGAAAAAACCAAAAAACACTATAATTCTTCATGAGCTCACCCATATCACTGAATAATGAGACCTTATACTAAAATCACTTATAGATAAGTTGACCTAGTTGAAATAAAAAACTGTCAACACCAATGTGGTCATCCACAAGATCAAAATTGGAGCTCCTCTCTTCCTTTTGAATATTATATTATTTAGGAAGAAATTTCATAATTATGTAGATGACTCTAAATCTTTATCTAATGTGATGTCCATGGGAATTTGTGAGAAGCTAAGGTTAGTCCCTATCAAATTAGATAAGATGTGGTATAACTAGATAAATTAGTGGTTAAGGTACTTGGTGAGATTTTAAATGTCTATATGAAGATAGAGTTTGATCCTAAGATCAAAAAATTCATAGAAACCTAAGTGGTATAAATATTCAAAGACTAAAAAAAATTTCTCTATAGGGACTGGTTTAAAAACTTGAATGGGTACATGGATACTCACTTTTCTCATATGTGGTTACCATCAAGGGGCACGACCAATCAAATAAGACTAGATAGAGAATCTAAGATGAAACACATGATCAAATAATATAATGTCATAAATTAAAAGGTGAAATTTATATCCTTAGACTTATGAATTTACACAATACCTATAAAATTAACTAAACATGAAATATCAATGATCCTAAGATACTAGATTTTTCATCCATATTCTTTAATGAGGCTTACTCTAAACAACGTTTTGGGGTAGGAGTCCTTTTGATTAACCTACAAGGATAATGACACCTATATTTTTATATATTTTATTTACCCTATACTAATAACCTATAAAAATACAAATCCTTGATCCTTAGGCTAAAGTTACACTTATAACATATGGTTAAAGATATCAAATTATTTGGGGATTTTGATCTAGTCATAAACCAAGTCAAGAGAAAATTCTAATGAAAAATTTGCTATCTTTTGATGTAAAAAAACATGGCATGGTATCTGATATAAATGTTCATTACCTTTAATGTTATTCCCATCCCCTAAGAGGAAAAATGAGTGGTCAATTCATTAGCAACTTCTGCCATGAATATAATACCTCTCTATGATAAGGGATGATTGGAGTTCTCTATCTAGTTTATCTCTTCAACCTTTATTTGAGATAAATTAAAAAGCTTCCAGGTTTTTGAAGATGACCATAATATCTTATAATTATTCAAAAACATTAGGGTCTTTTAAGCTCAGATCTTTGATGAGGAGGATAAATATGATCCAAGATATGTATATTATGACAAGGATGGCATCAAGAACCTTAGATAAAATCAAGTCGCAAAAGGCATGATCTCTTTTGAGCAAGTGTTTAACCTTAATAAATATGAACACTCATATAAGAAGACAAAGTACCAAGACATGAAGTTCAAGACTATTAATCTTGGATCCCCTAACCCCATTTAGACCATCAACATTGGCCTCAAGTATACATTGAAAGATATTAAGCAACTCATAGAGCTATTGTTGAGGTATAAGTATGTAATTTATTGGGCCTATAGATATCTTAAGATCTTCAACCCAAGTGTAATAACACATATTATCCTTTTCAAATTAAATTATAAGCCTTTCAAAAAAAGTTAGAGTCTTTTAACCTAATTATAGAATTAATTATACATAAATAGGTTTGCAAGATCCTTTTGGTAGGAATCATCTTTCTAGTCTACCACTCCACTTAGGCAGCCAATTTGGTACCCGTTCATAAGAATAATGGAGAGATAAAACTATGGATTTATAAAATCTAAATAGATCATATGATAAAGATAATTACCCATTACCCTCCTTGGATAAAGTTATTTGTATATTGAGTAGATATGAGATGATGCCATTTTTATATGGATTCTTAGGATATAACCAAGTTCTAAGCAACCCCTTAAGATATAACCAAGACTATATTCACAAAAAAGTGGGGAACTTTTGCATAAAAATAGATACCATTCAGAATGATTAATGTAGGAGCCACTTTATATAGAGTTATGGATTTCATCTTTGAAGGTTTGATATGAAAGTACATTATTGTCTATATAGATGATTTGACTCTATTCTCAAAATATATGTTATATTACATTTGTCACTTGCAAAGGATATTCAAGAGATGCAAGAGGTATGGTATCTCCTTAAAACCAAAAAATAACTTTTTTGGTGTTACTAAAGGTAATATTATCAATCACATTATCACAAAGGAAGATATATATATTAAGCATAAGCATGCTTATGTTATGTCTAAGATACCTCTCCCAAATAGTAAAAGGGAACTAAAATCTTTCTTTTGGAAAATCAACTTCATGCAAAAATTTATTTTTGGATTTCCTAATATTATTAAACCTATGAATGCCATAATAAAATAGGAATCTAAAGTGGAATGGAACATTGAATCCAAAAAGGCCTTTTAGGATATCAAAGAGGTCATCATGCAGGTGCCATTTTTTATAAGATTAGACTACACCAAGAAATTTTACCTCTAATTTTTTTATTTTGATCATACTATTACCACCATACTCACTCAGAAGTAGAATAGAGAATAAAAACTAGTTACTTTTATGAATCCAAACCTTGAATATGTGGAACTCAAGTATTATACTCTTAAAAAAAATCATATGTTATGGTCAAGGTGGCGAATAAATTTAAGCATTGAATTCTTAGTAATACTATGCACACCATTATCCTAGACCCAATGATACAAATTATGCTAGGTAGAATGAATTAGGAAAGCACAAGGGTTGGTGTATGGACAAGTTACAATAATATGATCTATAGATCAAACTTTCCAATCTTGTGTAAAGTTAGGTTCTCAGTTAGTTAATTTTACATATTGATCACTAGATTGCCCTGTATCACATGGACTAAGTATAAGTACTGTTGGTTGAATATTTTCTAGATTAGTGTACTGATAAACAAAATAGGTCTGATCAGCCAAAGTAGGAAGATTAGTCATCCAAATGTGTAGGTTTATCACATCAGAAAGGGACTGATCTCTCCTCTCATCAAGGGGAGGTTCCCTATAGGTATGCTATATATATATATATATATATATAAACAAAAAATAATACTCAAGGGTAGGACAAACCATCCATCTCTCTTTCTTCAAAGATGATGCATGAAAATCAAAGGAAAAACTCAAGGGAAATGATAGAAATCACTCCTCTTCTTTTAGAAATACTATTCAGTAAACCACAAGAATACTCCTGGCGGTAAAAACAAAATGTAACCAAGGACGTAGTAACCAACAAATCAAGATGTAGCACAAAGTCTCCACCTAAATTGCTCAAGAGTAAGATACAATGGACAATGAGGGCACAAAGTCATCCCAAGGTCCTTTACATAGAAATGAAAAGAAAACACACTAAAGGCAATTATGGGGGCACAAAGTCTCTCCACAGTTGAATCTTCAGGACACCTTCCTGACTACTTTCACTAATTTTGCTTGTTGAATTAAAGGAATAGAGAATATATCAAGGAAAAAGACATAAGAATAGTTTCCCCAACAACAAAGATATTACAGCACAAAGTCTAAAAATTCACTTGCTTTCTTATTCCAATAACAAAATATGATCAACAATCTGAGCTCAAAGTCTCAATAATGCCTTTCAATTTAGGTAGAGTTTCATTTCTGATTGTCAAAAAGAGATCCATTTACAATAAAAGAGAGTCCCTTATATATCCTCTTCAAGAAGGACTCAGGAACAGTAACACATCATGTTGCATTGAAATCTGTTAAGAAGATAGGATGGAACTTAGGAGCATTTACCCATTTGCTTTTCTCAATGCAGAGAAACAAGTCACGCTATTGAAAGTTTGCATTTAGAAATCTGATCCTTCTTCATCATTTCTTCTTTCATGGTTATTTGAGTTAGGTCTTAGATTTAATTTGATGCTTTATTCCTTAGTCAATTTCTACTGGTCTTTAGCAATTGACACATGGTACATTTCACTGCTAAACAGGTGAAGACACATGGCAACTTTCTTGGGACTTTGAGAAACATTAATTAATAGAGGCTTTGAAACCTATTAGAAACTCAGAGTTGTGGGTGCAAACACTTGTCGTTCTCCATGGATTTATAACTAAAAAGGTGGAAACTTTCACTTCCCTCTTGAGAATCCTGCAGAGGATGACACGTGGTAGCTTTTGCTACTTTTATATTGTGTCTCAATGGATGACACATGGCAACATCCACTGTGACTTTGACAAAAGACATGTGGTAACATCCATTGAACCTGTAGAAGCTTTGGATGCCTTTTGAATGTCCTAAAGAAGATGACATGTGACAACTTCCATTACATTTTAGAAACACTATATAACTATGTAAAACTCATTTGGATTCATGCGAATGATGCCACTTGGCATGTTTCGCTTAACTTATAAAGGACATGTGGTGGCTTTTGTGGCTCTTAGAAATAAAATGAAATGAGGCTTAGAAGGTGACACTTGGCAGCATCCATGGGATTTTTTCATGCTTTTGTCTCAGTCCATTTGTTTTCCTTCTCCTGAAGGGAAGGTGACACTTTGGCTTTCCTATTTTGCATCCTCCCAAAGGGAAGGTGACCCTTTAGCTTTGGGGTAGTGTCCTTTAAGTTGGTAGCTAAGAATCCCTCATAAGGGTACCTACCCTTCGAGGTCATTCAGTGGCCTTTTATATTCAGTACTCTCTCATGGCTTCTTTCTTGAATTCTTTTAGAGTTTTTGTCTCAAGGAATTCCTTCAGACAAAAAGTCTGAAAGAATTATTTCTTGCCTTAGTCTTTTTAACTTCCTTAAACAAAAATCAAAAAGAATTTACCTTTGCAGCCTTTTTTTAAAATGACCCTTCTGAAGAGTACTTTTGTCGACCATGTGCCCTTTGTAAGGACACTTGTCCTTCGAGAGGCTTCTTTGAATTTTTGCATTGAACCACTCCTTTAAACTGTCTGAGTGAATCATTTGATTGAACCAAAGCATTAAACCACTTGGTTGAACCAAATATTAAACCAATCCATTGAACCAATATTTAAACCAAAATGGTTCAAGCTGATGGTTTAAGCTGATGAACTAATTGAATGAATCGAAGCATTGAACCAACCGTTGAACCAAGATTTGGTTCAACAGTTCAAATGAAGCCTTTGAACCAACTGACGAACCATTTGATTAAACCAAAGTGATGAACTTTCTTGATTGAACTTCACAATTGTGCTGAGAGATTTTGAACCTATTAAACCAAATGCATTAAACCTATTGTTGATGCTTGCCGATGGACATTTTTGATTAAACCAAGGCACTGAACCAGTCTCAAAAATGACTAAGTGTTGGAAACTAATTCTTTTGATTGAACCCACCTGTAGAAGCCTTTAAACCAGTAGAAATGAACCTACTTATAGAGTTCATAAAAACCAAGTCTATAGTTTTCTTTAACCTTGAAAGAGTCCATAGAAATCAACCTATGAAGCCCATTGAACTTGGCCTACAGAGTCTGTAGATTCAATCTTGCAAAGTCCGTAGATTTTTGAGAAGCTTGAAAAATGAGGAATTTGAATGCCCAAGACAAATTTTTAAAAAAGGAAGAGACTATTTTGGTCTATAGGACCAAAATATTTCAAATTTTGTCCCAAAAATGAGTGATATTTTTGGGGGACAATAGCTGGCTCTAGTTGGGGAACTTCTATCAATTACAAAAAGAATTAAAGGAAGTAGAATCTAGAATATCTAGTTTCTTCATGTGTACCATTGGGCTATAGAGTCATGCTACCCAGAAATGAAAGGCATCAAAAAATAAAACAAGCAAAATAAAATAGAATTAAAAACTATACAACTATACATATATACAGATGCAATGATCTAATAGTTCAAGAGTTGAAGTGTTTTAGATGCTGCCCATTGTGAGGTAGAAAAAAGAGTGTGCCATCTTGATATTTTAATAGAAAGCTATTTTCACCAATGTGTTGATGAATTATAAATGGGCCTCTCCAAAGGGAGTCAAACTTTCCATGCATACCCTTTGGTTCTCTCCTTTTATCCCACAACAGGACTTGATCCCCAATCTAGAAGTCATGATTTTTGGCCTTTTGGTCAAAGAGTTTCTTTACCAGACTTTGATGAGTAGAAATTCTCTCCATTACCATGGTTCTTTATTCCTCCAACTCAGTTAGGCACATGATTCTTTTATCAAGAGAGCTTTCATCTGTCTGATCTTCAATTGCCTTTGCCAATTTCAAGGCTGGCAATTCTAAGGTGATTGGTATCTCAGCATTGATACCATAAAAATTTGAAAAGTAGACATACCAATTACCCTTTTTGGGGTGATTATGTCTACCCATAGAGCATCGACCAATGCTTTATGCCATGTTCTTTGATTGTCATCTTCTAGCTTCTTGATGATAGTTACCAGGTTCTTATTATTAGATTCAACTTGTCCATTCCCTTGTGGAAAATAATCAGAAGAGTGAGAGAGTATAATTCCATAATGGAAATAGAATTGTGTAATCTCCTGGGAGGTGAAAAAAGTTGCATTGTTAGTAAAAATTTTGATTAGAACTCCAAACATGGAAATGATATTCTCTTTGAGGAAGTTACATACAACTTCTGAAGTCGCATGCTTAGTTGGGATTGCTTCTACCCACTTGATGAAATAGTCAGTTGCTATAAGGACATAATCATGTCCAAAACTTGAAGATGGGTTTAAAGTCCTAATAAAATCAATCCCCCATTATTGGAAATGTTTTTCTATGATCACTGGCTTGAGAGGCATAACAGCTAATTTGGGTCTTCTAACAAATTGCTGACAAAGTTCACATTTCCTAACCCACTTATGTGCATCTTGGAAAAGAGTTAGCTATTAATACCTGTCTCATAGAATCTTATGAGTAGTCACAAGAGCAAAAAAATGTCTTCCATAGGCTGTATTGTCAAAAGATTTCTTTGTTTCTCTTTGTCTACACAATGAAAGAATACTCCATCTATGCTTCTCTTGTACAAGCCATTGTCTCAAAGGATGAAATTGGCAGCTTTCAACTTGATAGTCCTCCTTTCTTTGTATGACAAATGAGCAAGAAATTCACCATAAGTAAGGAAATGAGTGATACCTGAATACCACTCATTGGTAGTGGAGACAAAAAGGACTATTGAAGTATCTTCCAATTCAGCTTCTCCATGCTATGTATCTTTTGGCTTATTATCAGCAATTAATTGGTATAAGCCTTTACCCCTAACCAGCTTTGTCAACTTGATGTCCAGATCAAACTCTTGGATCTTTGTAATCTAATGACGTCTTTTCTTGCCAAAATCCTATTGAGTTAATATAGACTTGACTGTAGTGTCAGGAACTAAGGCAGTAGTGTGTGAATTTAGAATATAGAAGCGAAAATGTTTGTCTACTTTCACCAATGCATAAACATGCCTCTCTACATTTGAATACTTCATCTCATGGGTTTTAAGATGGAAACTCAAGAAAGAGATAGGAGATTCCATACCTTCCTTGTCCTATTGAACAAGAATTACTGAAAGAGTGTGTTCAGACGCATAACTGTATATGATAAATATTTTGTTGTAATCTAGACAAACTAAGGTAGGGGCATGAGCAATGGCAGCCTTGATATCCTGAAATGCTGATTTGCCATCTTTAGTCCAGCTAAATATGGTCTTTATTTTCATCATGTTCACAATGTGTCTAGTCTTCTCAACAAATTTGGGGATGAATCTCCATAAGAAATTCACCTTTCCAAAGAAAGAATGAACAACATTTTTGCTTGTAGGCAAATTAAGCTCTTGAATAGACTTGAATCTATCTGAGTCAATATTTATGCCTTCTTTTGACACAATGTGTCTAAGGAGATTCCCCTCTATTACTCCAAAAATAGACTTTTTGGGGTTCAAGGAAATACCATTCTAGCGGCAGTGCTCCAACACTTGTTGTAAGTGGTGTATATGATCAGATCAATTCTTTAAAAAGATAGTCAAGTCATCAAGGTATACCACTATGAATTTACCAATCTCATCTTTGAAATCTAGATCCATTGCTCTCTAAAAGGTAGCACCAGCATTTATCAAGCCAAAAGACATTCTTCTATATGAAAATATACCCCAAGGTGTGGTGAATGCAGTATTGTGTTAGTCTACTTCACCAACTTTAACTTGATTATATCTTGAGAAGCCATCTAGCATTGATAAAATCTCTGAACCTATCACTATTTGAAGCACTTGATCCATATTTGGCAAAGGATAATTATCTTTCAAAGATGCTTGATTTGGATTCTTAAAATCTACACAAATTTGAATTTCACCATTCTTCTTTCTTATAGGCACTATGTTTGCAATCCATGTGGAATGATGGATTGGGAAGATGATTCTAGCATTTAATATTTTTTGTATCTCAGATAGAATAGTATCTAATATTTTCAAATTGTACTACCTGGATTTTTGCTTATAGGGCATTGAATTAGCCTTGAGAGGAATGTCATGGCAGATTTCATCAGGTCTGAGAGACTTCGGGTCTTCATAAGAATATGCTAAGACATCCATGTATTGATAGAGCAAAGTGGTGAACTTGAATCCTTCTTCAGGGGTGCAACACTTACCAATTTTAACCATCTTGGAATTTTATTTAGTGGTCAAATTTACTTGATCGAATCCCTAAGAGAAACTTGAGTCTGTTTGTTTTTGTTTGATGAATCTATCATGCTTGTCAAATAACTTCTCAAGAGAAACTAGGCCTTTAAAAATTTTGTTTCCTTTAAGCTGTAAGAATTCTTCATTTATATCTAAACTGGATTTAGAGGCTAATTCATATTTCTGAGGTTCATTGCCTTCAAAACATAGTTGTTCAAAATTGTCTTTTCATTCTAGGAAGGCAATGATTTGATGATCATCATTGAATACTTGCCAATGATCAGCATTATTAGGAACACTTGGTCTATAGATTAGCTCAAATTATACCTATCTTCTTTGAAATTTGAATAAGGAACTAAGAGAGTTCCTAAAATAACAAGTGCATCAGCTCTGTCATAAGACTCTCTAGGTATGGTAGAAATGTTGAAAGCATCAAAGCTTTCAAATTGGTCCCAAACCAGGTTACAGTAGTGGTGTACTATTTCATTCTTGGTTTGGTAAAGATTTCTTACTTGACAAACCACTAATTTAGCATCCCCTTTGGCATGAAGAAACTTGATGTCTTTTTTTTAGCAGCCTTCATTCCAAGCAGTAGAGATTCGTATTCAGCTATATTATTAGTGTTGCTAAATTGTAATTTTTAAAATGAAGGAAACATATCTCCTTGACGATATATCAACACAATTCCAAATCCCAAACCAATAGAGAAACGACTGCCATCAAATTCTAGAATCCATATTTCATTTGATACTAATTTTTCTTTAGACTTTCCTTCATCAGAGATGGAGGATCCTTATTCATCTATATTGTAGCCTACTAGTTCTTCTGATATTCTAGTTGAGCTGATTTCTAAGTTGACACTATCAAGAATTTTATCAGGTGTTTCATACACTTCATCTGTAGATAGAAAGTAGTTACCCATACCTATGGATTTAAAAAGAATTTGAGCTTCAGGGGTTGATGTCTGGGTGACCACATATTTGACCTCCTTTTCAGGGAGTAACCTCTTCATTACACCTTATACAGGGATCCTTGCCTCAAATAGATCCATGCTTAGTTCTCCTCCCATGTCTTTATAGAAATTTCATCCAAGAAAAATGTCATAGGATGCTAGGACGTTAGCCACCAAGATAGTCATCTTGATTCTCTTGTTTGGAAAGGCTGGAAATGCAAATTGGGCATCTTTGATTTGCCTTAGTAATAGTACTTGCTTGTTCTCTATGGAGAAACATCTCCCAAATGTCTTGGTTAGTGTGATACCTAGAGACTCAGCTACTTTCATAGGAATGACATTGTTAGATGTGCATGAGTCTATAATACAGTTACTCAGCTTGTGACCATTTATTAATAGGAAAACATAGAAAGGTTCTATTTTTCCAGGAGTAGCTGGGGGAGTAATGACTAGATTATTTTGAATAGGCATGTTCTTTAGAGAATCAGGAGTTACCTTTTTAGCTTTTTGTCTTGTAGGGAAGGTTTGGTTCTTGACACATTGGATCAATTTATCCAATTGATCAGGATTAGACTACAAATATTTGAACTCAGACATTTGTATTTTTGTCTTTTTGACATGATTGATTATGTCAAATGGCTGAATTGAGCTAGGTATAGAGGAAGGTATTTCAACTTTTTTAAGTTTAGGAGGGATCGAAGGAGGGCTGGTTTGTGAAATTGAAGTAGAAGGTTAAGGTGAAATTGATGTACTTACATTTTAGGTGATCACCAGATACTTTGACTAGAAAGGTAGAGTGGTTCCATGCTTAGCAATCATGACTGTTGGCTAAGGTTGCTCTTTTATCTTCCCTTTATCAGCTTGCTAGACCAATTGGTTCTTGGACCTGGTAAACACTACATACGATCCATAAAAAGCTTTTCCTTTGCTTCTGGGTTCATCTTGGTAGTTCAAGAAACCAATGTGGGAGTCACCAGCTGATTCTTCTTGATTTTCTATAAGGATATCAACATCATTTTCTTGATTCAATTAAGGATGGGAAGAGAACATTGATTCTACTTTGAGATATCTCATTGCTAAATTAGTTGGAGGAGCTTCCAGGGCAAGTTTCCCTTGTGGGGGAGGAAGGTGATTCTATTTCCCTTGATTCCTAGTAGCATTGCCCTAATATGACTGATTTAGGAATGTCCTTTTGTATGAAGGAGCATAAGACATTCCTTGAGCCATTTGCTTTTTGAGAGCAAGCAACTCATTTGCCAATTTTTGCACCATTAGATCTATGGTGCTTGTAGATGAATATTCAAAAGATGATGAAACTCTATTTCTATTTGGATCTCTTCTTATCTTCCTTGCTAAGATAAGATCATCTTCTACCTCAATGGCCAAATGTTGAGCTATAACAAGATCTATTTGACCAGTACGTCTCAAGAGAAAACTTACTTCAGGTAACTAAGAATTAGTGAAGAAGTATTTGATATTCTAAGCTATAGGTCAAGAAATTACAAGAATTATGTTCCTTAGTTTGTCAAATTTGGCTATGAAGTCTGTCATTGGTTAATAAGGCTCTTTCTTCATCTATGTAAGTTGAGCTAGAAGTGCATGTGCATCTTTTGTAGGTTTGAATCTAGCTTCAAACTTAGCTTTGAGGGTATTCCAATCAGTTATTGACTGAGCTTGTAGATGATAAAACCAATTTACAGTAGCACCTTGTAATGTTTCTGCAAATAGCCTAACTACTACATCTTCAAATCCTACTCTAATTACTCCACATGTATGTTGAAGGCTGTAATGTGTTCATCAAGATAAACTTTCCCATCACCATAGAATTTGGGGAAATTCTTCCTTAAACTACATGGAAGCTCATGTAGAGGTGGAGTAAGATTGAGAGGACCAAAAGCATTACCCCAGGGGCCTTGAACTGCCATTATAGGATTATGAAAAGTAAGAATAACAAATCTTAGAGGGGTAATTATTGGTAAAGCTTTATCAAAAATAGAAGTAGATACTTCATCTGGTAATGGATATTTGACTTTAGTAGGAGGAAAGATCTTGGTTCATTGGAGATGAGATGGTGAACGAAATAGATCAAAATCACTTTACTATACCAACTCAAATATAGGGTCAATAATCCCTTTAGACCTTTGTCTTCATGTATACCTTGAATCTGTGAGATTGTGAAACAAAAATGGAAAAGAACTGACTTTGCTTCAATTTAAAGCTTGAGGCTTTAAACTGCATACTCTTTCCTAGCAGCTCTAGTTTTGCAGACAAGATAAAATAACGAAGGTGGAGGAAGATGGTAAGGCTATAAATGGATAATGGGTAAGACAAGTAACGGAGTCACCAAAAACTATAATGGATAAGGGTTATAATGATAATGGGTAAGACACAGGTGATGTTTCAATCTAAAACTTGAGGTTCTAAATTGCATAAAATTATGTATTTCCCTAGCGAAGTTGCCAAAAATTGTTGGGTAAATATTTTGTCGATCAACGTACTGATAAACAAAATAGGTTTGATCAGCAAAAGTAGAAAGATTAATCATCCAAGTGTGTAGGTTTACCACATTAGAAGGGGACTGATCTCTCCTCTCATCAAGGGGAGGTTCCCTATATATATATATATATATATATATATATATTAATAGAAAATAATACTCAAGGGTAGGACAAACAATCCATCTCTCTTTCTTCAAAGATGATGCATGCAAATCAAAGGAAAACCTCAAGGGAAATGACAAAAATCACTCCTCTTCATTTAGAAGTACTATTTAGCAAACCACAAGAATACTCCTAGTAGTAAATACAAAATGTAACCAAGAATGTAGTAACCAACAAATCGAGATGCAGCACAAAGTCTCCACCTGAATTTCTCAAGAGTAAGATATGAAGGACAATGAGGGCACAAAGTCATCCCAAGGTCCTTTACACAAAAATGAAAAGAAACACACTAAAGGCAATTATGGGGGCACAAATTATCTCCATAGTTGACTCTTTAGGACACCTTCCTGACTACTTTCACTAATTTTGCTTATTGAATTAAAGGAACAGATAATATATCAAGGAAAAATACATAAGAATAGTTTTTCCAACAACAAAGATATTATAACACAAAGTCTGAAAAGTCACTTGCTTTCTTATTCCAATAACAAAATATGATCAACAATCTGAGCTCAAAGTCTCAGTAATGCCTTTTAATTTGGGCAGAGTTTCATTTATGATTGTCAAAAAGAGATCCATTTACAATAAAAGAGAGTCCCTTATATAGCCTTTTCAAGAAGGACTTGGGAATAGTAACACATCATGTTGCATTGAAATCTATTAAGAAGATAAGATGGAACTTAGGGGCATTTACCCATTTCCTTTTCTCAATGTAGAGAAACAAGTCACGCTATTGAAAGTTTACATCAGGCAATCTGATCCTTCTTCATCATTACTTCTTTTCTGGTTATTTGAATCAGGTCTTAGATTCAATTTGATGCTCTGTTCCTTTGTCAATTTTTTTTGTCTTTAGCAATTGATGTGTGGTACATTCTACTACTAAACAAGTGAAGACACATGGCAACTTCTATAAGACTCTAAGAAACATTTATTAATAGAGGCTTTGAAACCTATTAGAAACTTAGAATTATGGGTGCAAACACTTATCATTCTCTACAGAGTTACAACTGAAAAGGTGGTAGCTTTTTCTTGCCTCTTGAGAATCCTATAAAGGATGACATGTGGTGGCTTTTGCTTCTTTGATACTGTGTCTCAATGGATGACACATGGAAACATCTATTGTGGCTTTGATGAAAGACATTCGGTAGCATCCATTGAACTTCTAGAAGCTTTGGATGCATTTTGAATGTCCTACAGAAGATGACACATGACTGCTTTTGTCGCATTTTAGAAACACTATAGAACTATGTGAAACTCATTTGGATTCATGCAGATGATGCCACTTTGCATGTTCCACTTAAATTACAAAGGACATGTGGTGGCTTCCACGGCTCTTAGAAACAAAATTAAATGAGGCTTAAAAGATGACACTTGGTAGCATCCACAGGATTCTATCAGGCTTTTGTCTCAGTCTGTTTGTTCACCTTCTCCTGAAGGGAAGGTGACCCTTCGACTTTCCTATTTTGCATCCTCTCAAAGGGAAGGTGACCCTTCAGCTTTGGGGGAGTGTCCTTTAAGTTGGCAGTTGAGAGTCCCCCATAAGGGCACCTTCCCTTTGGGGTCCTTGAGTGGCCTTTTATCTTTGGCAGTCTCTCATAGCATCTTTCCCGAATTCTTTCAAACTTTTTGTTCAAAGGAATTCCTTCAGACAAAAAGTCTAAAATAATTGTTTCTTGCCTTGGTATTTTTAACTGCCTTAAACAAAAATCTGAAAGAATTTACCTTTGTGGCCTTTTTTGAAAATGACCCTTCTGAAGAGTACTTTTGTCAACCAAGTGCCCTCCACAAGGGCACTTGTCCTTCGAGAGGCTTCATTGAATTTTTTCATTGAACCACTCCACTAAACTATTTGAGTGAACCATTTTATTGCACCAAAGCATTGAACCGATTAGTTGAACCAAATGTTGAACCAATCTGTTGAACTAAGCTTTAAACCAAAATGGTTCAAGCTGATGGTTCAAGCTGATGAACCAATTGAATGAACCAAAGCATTGAACCCATTGTTGAACTAAGATTTAGTTCAATGGTTCAAATGAAGTCTTTGAACCAACTAACAAACCATTTGATTGAACCAAAGTGATGAACTTTGCCAATTAAACTTTGCAGTTGTGTTGAGAGCTTTTGAACCTGTTGAACCAAATTCATTGAACCTATTGTTGATGCTTTCTGATGGACATTTTTGATTGAACCAAGGCACTAAACTAATCCCAAAAATGACTAAGTGTTGGAAACTGATTCTTTTGATTGAACCCACCTATAGAAGCCTTTGAACTAGTAGAAATGAACCTACTTGTAGAGTTCATAGAAACCAAGTCCGTAGTTTTCTTTAACCTTGAGAGAGTCCACAAAAATCAACCTATGAAGCCCATTGAACTTGGCCTGTAGAGTTCATAGATTCAAGCTTGCAGAGTCTGTAGATTTCTAATAATCTTGAAAAATGAGGAATTTGAATGCCCAGGATAAATTTTAAAAAAAGGAAGAGACTATTTTGGTTTGTAGGACCAAAATAGTTCAAATTTTGTCCCTAAAATGAATGATATTTTTAGGGGACAACAATTACTTCCTCGAGATTGGTATGCTTTATTCATCCACTACCTCCTCTATAGAATCCCACCCTTGGATTAAAATCAACCCAAAAAAGGTACCTCAAAATTAAACTATCTCACTACATGCTCAAGAAATGTTTCCTTTACATAAATAATTATGAAGGAATCTATTTCAGGTGCATATCTAAGTAATAAGCCAAGGATGTTATGACTAGTTTTCATGAGAAACTAGGTAGTGACCATCCCTCTAGGAATGTAATGGCACATAATCATCTGAGTAGACTATTATTGGCCCACTATTTTAAAGGATGAGCATGCCCATGTACACTCATGTACTTAATGCAAAGAACTTTACAAAAATGAGGTTGATGTTATAATTCCATTATAACTGGTTATTGAATGAAAATCATTTACTTAGTTGGGACTTGAATTCATAGGATTTATCAATATAAACTCCTTATCCAACCATAGATTCATACTCATGAACATTGTATACTACACAAGGTGGGTTGAAACAGTAACCACTAATAATTATACCACCAAGGTGGTGATCAAAATTCTATAAGAAAACATAATCACTTGATTTGGCACAATAGTGTCATTAGTATATGATAATAGGCCTACACTCTAATTTTTAGTTTTATTAAGTGGGAATATGAACATGGAATTACATTGAGATTCTTGTCCAACCAATACATGTAAGGAAATGGTTTGGTAGAGTCTACACATAATAACTTGATATATTCAATCAATAAATTTGGTCAAAGGAAGCCACATGAATGGCACTCATTATAAAATTATGCCCTTTGGGATCATCATACATGGTACAAATAAGACCTCAAAAGTTAACCATTCTTACTAATAAATGGGTTATAGCCTATCATCCTAATTAACCTTAGATTGCCTACTTATAAGTTTATGAAATAGTAAATGTAAATCATTGATAAGGTTGAATAAAGGCTATAGGATATCATCTAACTAGAATATGCTTGAGAATAGTCCCTCCAAATTTTTAGTAAGCACCAAAGCACTATAAACATATATTTTAACAAGACATTGACAGTGAAAACATTCAAAATTTATGACTTAGCAATACTATGGGATAAATCACATGAAAATAAAGGCCCAAACTAAAAATTTTACCCATTATAGATTGGCCCATATTATATTTTAACGTTACTTAGATAGAATGCAATCCAACTCCATGACCTTGAAGGCAATGACATCCCACTAGCTATAAATGGATAATTCATGAAGCACTACTTATTGGTTGTCACTTGTAATAAGATATTAGATTAATATTATAATGATGTTGATAATCTATATATTATATTATATTTAGGTTAGTTTTTTTCTATTATGTGTTCACTTATATTGTGTGTTCATTTCTATGGTGTTGTTTTATTCTTTATGTCATGTGTCTACATAACCAATGTTTATTTTTTGACCTTACTAAATTTTTTATCCCAATTTTTGTATCATATGAGGGCCTCCATTTCCAAATTATTCATAAATATGAACTGAGTCTAGATAAAATGATGACTACCCTAAAGGATGACTAAACAGTGAAAACTAGTACCAAAAATGGAAAATAGAATGCAAATCTCCAATATCAAACATAACAATAATGAAGACAAATCTATAAGAAGAATTTAGGTATTTAAGATCCATTGATTCAACATTGAGAAATTGAATTTATAAAATATATATTTTATCCAAGGCCATTACAAGCACTTTAAAAGAAAAGAACCAAGATATTATGAATAGTTGAATAAGTGATGGTTGTCTAGATATTGGAAGCTTAGTAAGACCACCATAAACCTTGGTTACATTAGTATATAACACTACCATATAAAACATTAAATATAAAATAAAAATAAGTTTGAATTTTATTATAAAAAAATAAAATATTGAGTTTCTTCTTTAGAAAGGGTGATTTCAGCAATCTCCATCATGGGCTTCTTGACTTAGCTGGCAATGCAAAAAATCTAGGAGAGACCAAAAGTATCTATGTTAGGGATATAAATTTAGATATATTATCAGATAAATACTCAATCCCTCCCCTCTTAACGAAAATTCCATAAAACACATATTATTTATGAATCCCTTCAATATACTAAATGTAACTAAGATTACAAAAGTGGTTTATCAAATAAAAATGAATCCAACACTAATGCACAAAGTGGCCTCAGAAGGGACTAGAGCCTATTATGTCACTTTTTGAAGTATACTTGAGTGATTTTCTTACTCAAATTATATTAGATAGATTTTTGCTTGCCTATCTCTATGTTCAATATTGGATTATTGTAGTGTTGGTTCTAAATGTTAGGGAAACTTTTTCCCTACAAAGTCACTAATTATTATGGATAATATGGACACCCATTCTTCAAAGAAGTGGGTGAACCCTATAAAAAATCTCAAATCAAATATTTCCTTAAGATGTAATCACTTTCTAGTTGACCTTGGACCTTCTGAAAATTTGAACCTTGTTTGCACCTTAATCCACCAAGTGTTTCACGATGTTTATAATGATAAGTTGGTCTTAATTGAAGATACCTATATTATTATGGGTCTAAATATATTATATTTATTGTTACATTGTATAATAATGATTTCTAATTCCTATAATTTATTTATTTCTAATAGTGTTTTGTCACAGAATTAAACTCATGATGATTGTTTAGGAGGTTTAGTCTTATAGAGTCCTACTTGGCATTTCTTAAAGATTCAATGATAAGAAAGTGATATTTTAATTTAGTATGTGTCCTTTATTTTAACATATTTGATTTTCATAAAATATTTTAGGATATCCTGATGAATAGGAGAGTGGCACATATGACTTGTTAGAGGTGTCAATCTCCTAGACCTATCAAATGTATCAGATCTTGAGAGATCTCAACCAATGTGACCACTAAAATATCATAGGTGTTAGTATCCTAGACCTATTATAATTGATATATATTTATAGAACTTACCTAATGAGATCACTCATCTATTAGAGGTGTCAGTCTTTTAGACTTGTCATAAGTTTTAGGTCCTTAGATAGCCTGACCAATGAGAAAAACCTATGTGGCACAACCATACATATCATAGAGAAATCTTAGACACCTTGATGTAATTATAGTTAGGTACAATTATAATCAAAATCCAATTAGAGGATGCCATGCGTGACCTCACTATATTGACTAGCTAGTTTCAATTCTTGAACAAGAAAAGTGCAATACACAACCATGCTTAAGTGGCCTCTATTACAACTAGAACCAACTAGAAATAGGCATGTGGCACACTACCACTAGGAGATATCACATGGGAAAGATAGAAATTTTATTTCCATGATTCTCACATTAATTAAATGGGAAAATAGGCCCTAATTAGATAATTCAAAATATCTCATCATAGCCACCAAATATAATGGGGAGTGTATATTTGAAATTCCTAAATTAGTGCCAAATTTAGGAAAAACTAAGTAAATTGTACCACTATCTCAAATTTTAATTTTTATAATGTGGGAACTAAATTCTATTAACATAAGATATATTCATGGAGCCCTGTAAGTTCCTAAAGGTGCTATGATTTATCATTATTTCTCCTAATTCCCCATATTTCATCTCTTAATATTTTACTCATTCTTGTTCCCTTTGTTCCCTCCATGCCTTTATTAATAATCTTTATTTACTACTAAGAATAACCTCTTTTCCATGGCTACTTCTTACAACCCAAAACCTGAGCCTAAGTATAGGGATACCAGCTTCCCCATAGACTTAACCCACTTTAAACACTACAAAGGAATATTTAGAGTGATTAAAGTTATGCTCAAGCCTACCTCTAGTGATGATAAATATGAATCAACATTTTTTGGATGGATTTATGGAATATAAGAGTTGTAGGTTACACAAGGACACAACCAAAACAAAGATTTTTCTATGTTATAACCTCTTCAAAAATATGTTTCTCACCTATAATTGAGTGCATGACACTACCTATAACGTAGTGTGTAATCTGTAAGGTCTAAGCACATAATTATAGATATTTTTTAGGTCACATTCAAATCATATTACAATCTCCTAGACTAAATGGTCATTATGACAAGAACACTATAGATGCATGGGATGACATGTGTGAAATATAATAAGTTAGAGGATTAAGTAGCTGATGCAAATGCCAAGTGGGTTAATAGGGAGGCCATTGAATCTTGCACTATATGCACCTTCTAATAAAGGGTTCATTTCAAGATTATCTTAATGAATCAACTATTTAGGCTAAGTTACTATGTACACATTGATATTATCTTGGTTCCCCTACTTATAATCATCCTCAAAGGATAAGAGATCCTAGACCTTGGAAGTAATATCAATTTATAGCTAGTTTATCATGTCAAGGAAGCCTAGGATTGTGGTAACATCAACATGATGAGTTACCTAGTGGAAACCATTTATATCACCCTTGTGTTCAAACCTTTTGCAATCCCACCATGGACTCCTATGGGTGATGTGGTGCATGTAGTATTCTAAAATATATATTCCCACCACGACAAAAATCACATCTAGAAGATCTTTGAATCATTATACCCAGTGGTCTACATAACCATCAATGAGACAACCATGTCTCATATCTCAAGTGAGATTAGATAGTCACTCTCTCAAATTACTTATTATTGGTATTATCTATATTATACCATCATCTAGGTGGATGGCATATTTAGGGCCCATTCCTCCTTTCCTATTAGGTCCTAGACTAATTTGTCAAGAAATAAATATCCTATCAATTGATGGAAGGTGTTTTTATCTACTCCCTTATCTATCAACATAAATTTTATCTCACCTTCCCCATTATAATGTATACAAAAATATACCTTCATTATAAAAGATTGTGGTGGGAAGAGATTATTACACCTTGGAAATAGTGAAGCATCAATAATGGGACCCTCATGGTATCATCAAGTTCCATGTGGTGAAGTACAAATAATGCCTCATCATAACATATATCCATGTACCCCATGGTGATGATAAGTTTTACCTCAACTCTGATGATGATAATGAGTTGTTGGCTAGGATTAAGATGAAAAATAAGGGAAAGAAAGTCCAACCTAGGCCATCAACTCGAAGTAACCCTACTTCACCTATACCAAATCAAGGTAGGAAAGATGTTCAAATGACTACACCTCAAATTTAAATGAGGATAATATATGTGGTCCCATCTCCTTTTCCTTAATGGGTTTCACCTCATTAAACATATGCTCCGAAGCTACCACCTCCCATGACTCAGACTACTTGACCATAGGTTATATCGGTACCATAATTCAATGTTAGTAGTATTCATAATTCATGTTCTATATCCATGCCTTAATGTCCTAGTGGTACACCCCTAGTTTCCATATCCTTACCAGGTTTACTCATATTGTACTTGCATTGTTTCCCATTATATCCTCCATAATTTACCTAGGTACTTCTAGATTCATTCATGTACATCATCCCCACATCCTATTTTACCTCCAATCAGCATATTACATGTATAAAAATCCATACGAATCACCTTTTATTTTTAGGATATTTTGTATCTTGGCCCCCAACACCCTTAATGTTCACTACATAGCTAGTAACTACTATAAGACCTACACCAACTCAAATCCTAATAGCCCTAGCTTTTAAAAATTATAAAGAATGGTTTATCCTATAATGACATCCCATTTGGTTATTATTTAGGCTCAATCACCTTTGGGTTCTCTCACTTCAAGATTATTGATGGTAACCCTAGTGATGAATGCACTCATTTACATCATTTAATTTACTCTAACCACCTCAATCACACCTATAGTCACTCTATAGATTCCTTGGTTTATTCCACCCATTATAACTATCACAACGCATTCTACTGCTATGGTGAATGTTTATTGAGTAAAAATGCCCAAGAATAAGTAATAAGTGCCTCCCTCTTACACTTCTATTATGCTCATTGTTTCTCCTCTTGGCCCCCCCAATCTTCCTTTTTCATCATCCTAGGTTTATAAGGTTGTGACTTTAAATATCTAGTTTATTCATTCCTATAAAACTCTGCTCTCCTTGGTTCCATTATCCCATTGGTCAATCTTATTGAAATATTACATCATGCCCAAATATTATCATGGGCTTTCCCATTTGTCCTTCCACTTTTCTCCCCTGTGCCTCCTACCCATCCATTACTCTATTGTTTTCTTCCCTCTAATTCATCCATTCCTCCTCCTCTTAGTCCCCCACCTTCATCCTCTTATACCTTAAATTCCACAAAACCAATTTAGATTAGATAACATGGATTGGAGATGATCTTTTAAGGTGACCCAAAAGTATAGTGGAAGCTTAACATGGAGTCTGAGAACATGAGGAGGATTCTTACATAGAGATTCACTTAAGAGGGAGACCCAGTGGTATGGAAAGTTGAACATGACATCTTCTCACTCACTAAAGTGAGGACATCTAATGGGGAGGAGAAGGTGGCTGAGTACCTAGTCTCCATGCTTTGAATTACACATGACCTTTCTAAAAATCTCATGAAGGACATGAAAGATCAATTTCAATCACTCAAATAATAAGTGAAGAGCTCATTCCCTATAATTATATTAGTAAAATTTGTTGATGATTTGACATAATTATTTGAGGCTCTTGGTAAGGTTACCTAGGCCTTGTCTAAAACCAAACACCACATAAAACACAATCAAGATTATTTATAATAAGTATTTAAAATGGATAATTGTATGAATCTCATATTGATAATAAGTATAAATAAGTTCCAAAGTTTAAAAATAATGCCTTTGGTAGACCTAGGCCTCTACCAAACTTACATCAAGAACATGAGAACATCTCTAAAATTGTGTTTGGTGGAAGCTTAGGCAATGATCATTCCATTGTAATAATAATAGATGTTATCCAATTTGGGAGTTCAACATCATAGTTATTTTACATTCAAATGACACCCTACTTGATAGGGAGAAATTTGGTGTCCACTTAGATCAATTTGACTGAGTCATGCACAAAAGGGTGACTAAATCTAAAAAGTCTAGGGTAAATGTGATTCTAGAGTTAGCCACCTAATCCACATCCAACATCTAGTAGGGTTTTTAGGTAAATATCTCCATGGATGCCCCACTCAAATATCATGATCATTTTTTTATCTCAACTTGAGGTCATCTTTTATGAGCCCCATATGAACTTAAGAAAGTTGGACTCAGAGTTTGACATGGTAGGCACAAGTTAGATAGTTGGGATGTGGTTCTCCTCAAAATCCTTGGCATATTATTTGAGTTGGCCTCAATATATATTATGAGGAGTGTGTAATATTTATTTTTGAGTTGTTTTATTTGTGACAACATTGGGTGGCCATCATGGCCAAGGATGGGGATCTCATGATACTATGGGGAAATTGACTTTCTCCACTTTAATACACACACACACACACACACACACACACACACACACACGCACACACACACACACACACACACACACACACACACACACACACACACACACACACACACACACACACACACACACACACACACACACACACACACACACACACACACACACACACACACACACACACACACACACACACACACACACACACACACATACACATACATATATGTGTACATACATACATACATACATACATACATGTGTGTGTGTGTGTGTGTGTGTGTGTGTGTGTGTGTGTGTGTGTGTGTGTGTGTGTGTGTGTGTGTGTGTGTGTGTGTGTGTGTCTACATATATATATATATATATATATATATATATATATATATATATATATATATATATATATATATATATATTGGACTAATTTCCACTTTAATACACACACACACACACACACACACATGTATGTATGTATGTATGTACACATATATGTATGTGTGTGTGTGTGTGTGTGTGTGTGTGTGTGTGTCTACATATATATATATATATATATATATATATATATATATATATATATATATATATATATTGGACTAATTTCCCTTTATAATGTTTAGCATTTTTGTGTAAATAAACACTATTGACATGAATACAACTTTCATGCTTTCTATCAACTAGTTTATTTGACTATGAATGTGGTCCGTTATCTTCCATATTTTTAATGAATGTTTGGATTAAAGAATTGATAATGTGACTTGTTACTAATAATGAATGTAGTAATTAGGATGTGATTCATTATTATAATTCTTTTATGCATTTTTATTATTTCCTTTACAATACTCATTAATCTGTGTGCTCAAAGCTACATGACATTTATGAATGTCTTGTGTGTAATTTATAGCAACCCTTTCTTTGTGTTCATGTTTAGTGAAGAATTTTCAAATTAAGCATTCCACTTTTTTTCCTTACACACTTAAACCATGGGATTATGATTTCAATCCCCTTTGTATAACTCAATACTCATAGGATTAATTATGGATAGGCACATATCTTGATTATTGAATCATTAACATCCTGTCAATCTAAGAAACATAATTTTCTACCTTACCTTATCCCCTCTTTTTATGTTTATTTCAAGAGATAAACAAATCTATCCCCATAACTTATAAATTAATGAAGTAAATAATGACAATGCTTAGGATTAGGATTGCTTTAACTGCTTGAAGGTTGGATCCTCTTTTTAAGTTGAGTATTTTATCCCCAATGATAGCAATGTACCTCTTATAAAATCATTTCAAATAGGTTATATCATGGAGGTCAATACTTGTAGCATGTGCCCTAGTGTAGACACTATTTTATGATTATATATCACCTCACTATTGTAAACTTAGAAAACTTAGACCCTAGTTATTACTCTTAATTTTATACCTTTACCACTTCCACAAGTCTTCCATTTACTCTATCTTATGCCCTTTGGCTTATATCTCTTAGTATGATTAGTCTTATGTTAATAACCCAAATCTTATTTCTTACCTAGAATGTTTAATATTTACTTATCATCCATATTTACAATATTTAAGTATGTTCCTTCTCTTCTACTCCTTGGGCACTAACATCTAGTATAGAAACTAATGTTGATGCTAGTGTCTTGACTCAATTCAAGTGTCTAGTGACCTAAATCCATCCGATTTGGAAATGAAAGGTATCGAAATGGTCAACCTAAACCTTAATTAATTCCTAACGTAGATACACCTATAACCATAGAAAAGAAACCAACATAAATTATCAAAGGCACTCTATCCAGCCTTTAATTAAATAATTCTTACCTATTTCAACACTAACCATAGGTATAACACATCTATAGGTCTATGGTACTAAAGGAGAAACCCAAGATCTTGATTTTCATAGTTATAAGATAGGTTATTTTTGTATTTTATTTACACAATATTTAATGATTCACACATAAACCAACATATAGGGGAGAATGACATGAGTCTAAGGACCTATTCTAGAGTTTGGCTATGTAGGCAGTGTTGTTTGACAACACAGTATTTGGGGTTAGATTGACACCATGTGCCCACTAACCCATTGTTCCCCAAGGTCATTATGAATATGGAGAAGTAAATTTTTTCCATTTCACAAGCAGTAATATGTCATGACCTAGATATAAATGCACTAAAGTGAATGCAAGGCAAAACCTAGAATCATATAGGTGGTCTCATCCTTTTTTAGTAAGGACTTCATACAAGACACTTGCATCAAACCCAAACAAGAGTATTGACATAACCATCCTATGTTTTTTTTAGTATCTAAATTTCCACAAGTGTTATATCTATACTCTAATGAATGTCTTAGAATCTCCTTTCATCTTACTTTCTTCTTATTCTAGATCTAGAACTGTGTTATCAATAGAACAATATAATTACACACTTCTTTGTCATTTCCATATCTATAATAATTGTAATTTATATATTTAGAATATCTTAGCATGATAAATTTACTATGATTATATTTGAATTTAGCATCCAATTTTCTTTCTATAGATCTGATTCTCACCCTTGTGCTATTTCATTTCTATATACCCCTTTAATAAAATATAGGTTAAATGATAAGATGAACTTAGATCACATTTTAAGTTTAAATATTTTGTGAACCTAATGTTTTAATTCCATTATACCTAAGCCTAGCTTATAAGATGCTTATTCAATAATTTGTCATAGTCTTTATATTTTTCATTTCTCTTATCATGGATAATATTGATTGATTTGACTACTATGATTATGAAAATATCCAACTCTTCTTAAATGAATTAGTTAAAATTGAATACTCTTGCATTCTTCCAAGTGCTAAATCATGTAATATATATCCAACTCTTCTTAAATTAATGAATTAAAATTGACTACTATTGCATTCTTCCAAGTGCTAAATCATGTAATATATATCCAACTCTTCTTAAATGAATTAATTAAAATTGACCACTCTTGTATTCTTCCAAGTGCTGAATAATGTAATATAAAATCCTTGAATTATGGTAGTTTTTATCCTTTTAATCAGGTCCATGTTCGCACCACTTCAAGATATGAGTTGATCCATCTTAATGAAGATAAAAATCCTTTTGACATACTTCATACACCTCCATCATATGACTTTGGCATTAGATACTTGTAAACGTATGGATACCAAGGCCAATGATTAGGAAAACATGAGTAAGGTATAACCCCCATATATCTAGTAAATGTAACAATACAAATAGGCAAGGCTTGGGGTTTTCAAAAACATAATTGATTTACCAACTATTCAAGTCAACTAAACATGTACATTTTACCAAAAACATGGGTACATATGACCCAGAGGTTCCTTCATTTGATTGTCAAAAATTATGAAAACTACATAAATACATTATGGCTGATTTGTAAAGAACTAATAAGGGCTACATGCCTTAAATAAAACTGATTAAACCACCTAACAATCCTACATTCCCAAACAATCTATTTAGGGGTGATAGTTTTCTCCTACCTTCATTTAAAACAAATTATATATTGAAAAAGATGTCCTTACCAAAATTTTCAAAATATAAATTTGTTATACTCTTACTAAAGTAAAATGCAATAAATTATTCAAATGGTACATGTTACTCAAATGATATACCAAACATACAAAAGTTCAAAGATCCCATACTATTACCAAAATGTCCTACATTTAGTGATAATGAGCTTGCACTTGTTATACATGAGGATGATGATACTCATATTCTTAAATTTAAAAAACTTTGTGGGTTGTAACATATGATAACACCAATGAAAAACATCTCTATACTGATATAATATCTAATGTTTATGATGACCACTATTAGGGGTGTTCAAAATACAGTTTCTATACTCCAAATGCAAATGAATTTCCATAATAATAATGCACATGTAACCTCAATAAATAATCATCCTCTTGAAAAATATATACTTGAATATCATTATCCACAAAATTTTGAATTTCCAAATTTACCTCTCTTTTTGAGATAAAAGGATCCATTCAATCACATGATTATATATGTACATTCTTTTGGTCAATGGGAAAAATATGACAAACTATTTATAAATTTTTTCCATATGAGTACTTCCAATGAGGATCAAAATTGGTTCTATATTTTAATAAAGGGTTCCTTAAACACGTTTTTACAATTGGAAGATGCATTCTTCATGGCTTTCAATATCCACAATGTGCCAAAACTTACATTGGAACATTCACACAATTTTAAATAAATTAATGATGGATCCCTTAAAAATTATACTATTTGATTCAAAAGTACATCATATGATCGATAATTTAGGCCATCATATTTGGGATTGAAATCTATATTTAGTATATGCCTTATTTCCCCATTAAAGGAAGGAGCATTACATAACTAATGTGACTCATTTACCCATTTATATAATGATGTTAAAAGATATGCTTCCTTCATAATCAATAATTCAATGAAACTCAACATATCTCCCTCTAAATACAATTTTTTATCCCTCACACAAAGGATGGAGATAACTTACCTAAGGATCATTATGAAAAAAAATGAGGTATTCCTAATCTCTATATGACCATTTTACAAATGTTACTCAACATGGGGCCAATCCAAGGTCCATATCTTATGTAATAATCTTAAAGTTAACAACACAAAAATTGTCCATGCTAATAAAATTTAAAAATTACCTTATACATGGGCGGTGCTTATGTTTGGCATAATCATATTGATCCTACACTATAATTAATATGCTTACAAAAAAATTGGCATTGATCTAGAAAATTTAAAAAACAAAAGAGGTTGGAAAGACTCCTTGGGAAACATAATAATAAAAATTGATTTTGGTAATAAATTAATTAAAACATAATTTTTTTTATGCCTATCACATCTCTATGTTCTTATACTATGAATTCTTTGTCCATACCAAATTGAAGCAAAAATTGATCAAAATAAGCAAGGTATTTCCTTTCCTCATGAAGGCAAATTAATACATATTTCAAATGATAGAAATAATTATTCTAATACACATGAAAAATGTGAGGATAAACATGACATGTACCTTTTAAACCTATATAATCATGATTAAAATAATGTAAAATATCCAACTTGAGGTTGTAAGGTTCATGTTGTTATCTTGAAGTGCACCCTGACATGTCTTAAGACCTACTTCAAGTAACACCATTGAAAACACACATAGGCTATGGGTGACCTATAGCAGGAGTGAATCTATAAATAATGCTAGATCCTTATAAAACCAAATTACACTTTATTTAATATCATGTTATAGCCCCTAAACTTACATTAATAAATCCTAATCTAAGCTACAACTATGTTTTGTCATGAAAAGGGTGAAGAAAGAAGCTAAAAACTAAAAATATGGTGATGTACCAAGTTTGAATCATTCTTCAACTCACTGTAAAAACACAAGAAAAACCTCTAAATGACTTATTTCAATTTCAAACTCTAACATATATATTACAACATAGGTATATTGAATGAACTAGATTGTATGAGGGATATAATGTCTATAATTTCCTAATAAATGAGTCAAAAGAGACTAATGAACATCTAAAATTGACCTCAAACTAATAAAAAAGAACTAATAAACACAAAATTAAATTTAAATTATTAACTACATAGTGATATAGTAAGGAAAGAAAGGTGGATTCAATACTTTATTACTAGTTCAAGGCCAAAACCAACATTAAAAATTCCTCAAATGATGAGAATGGTAAATTTCATGAATTTAATATGAAATCCATAGGAGATATAGGATGTAAAATAAGTATAAAAACATAAATACATCACAAATATAAATTTTTGACATAGAGTTACTATGGTAAAACCTCAAAGAGGTGAAAAAACCCACCAAAAGATTATTCATTATTAATAAAGCAATACAACCTGAATACAAATTTATTTCAATATCACTTATTATTTTTCCTTCACAATACTCTCATTCACCCAAAAATATATCGCGTTAAAATTCATTGAGGTTAATTTTAACAATAGGAGGAAACCCTATTTTATAGTAAAACTTGAAAGGAAGTGACTATTATAACCAACGGCTCCAACCATTCTAAGAACATTTAAAACACTGATAATAAAATTAAAAAATGATATTTTATTTTTACTAATAGGTAATAAATAATTTTTGTTTTATTATTCATCTACATGAGGTTGTTAAATTGTGTTAATAAATATTAAATTTTTATTATTTAATTACCTAGAATGTCCCAAGGGTCTTATAATTGCATCACTTAAACATTAAATGGTCTAACACTCCCCCTTAATGCTAATCAGGTAAAAATGCCATAGTCACCATGAAGGTATTATACTGTGTGAAAAATTGAATACTTTAAAAAAATTCATAATGCCAAACACCAACTTTTGAAATAAAAAAAAAATATAATCCATAAATTACTCAAAAGTAAGTTTAGGCTAGCATGGTTGTGAGACTACATCTCACAGTTTCTCATAAATAATCAACCAAGAATATTTCTATACTTATATAACATAACGTCCTCTATTACAAAGTATGACTTAATGTATTGGGATATATAATTAAAATATTCACATAAAGTTTAATCAAATCATATAGCTTCCACATGAATTTTACAATTCTTTATAATGAGAAGAAGTATGTAGAAATATATGAAACATGTGGCTGTTAGGAAGTGACATTGGCAGGCATACTCCCCCTCAATGTAAAATCTAAGATTCCTAACATTGCATGAGACTAATAAAACTTAGTATCACCAAGTGGTTTTATGAAGATATCTTTCACGTGTTCATCCATAGGATAGAACTGCAAATCTATATCACCATTGATTACTTTCTCTAAGATATAATACAAATGAACCAAAACATGTTTATTTATTTGGTACACACACCTACACAAAACTTAAACACATCCACAAAATATATTCATGATAGGATAGTATGGTTAAGATCATAATAACCAAATAAAAAATATGACATATATTTTTAATGGCAAAAACATGTTTAAAAAAATCAAGTCATATTATAAGTGAACAAGTTCACTACTTTGATTACAAAGTTAGTGAAAAAAAAATTTATTTTATATAATTCATTATTACATGTCTCCAATATTGATAAGATGATCATTCCCAACTTTTATGTGATGTGCATACTATAATTTTCTAATAATAGACACTAAGTTAATCCAAACATTAGATATATTATTAGTAATAACCCATTTTATAATTTGAGTCTCATCAAAACTTTGAAAGATTATTATGATTACAAAAAACTTGAGGTATAACCTCTCATACATCAAATATGGATAATTTTATCATTATATGAATTCATCCAATCGAATAGAAATGAGTTTGAAAAAAATCAGAAATGTATAAATAGAATGCTTAGTAAGGAAAATGTTGAAGAGCTAATAAGCCAAAGTCCATTTACACTTTGAATTTCATAATATATCTTATTATCAAATTAAGCCTATAAAAATTTTAGTATAAACAATCAAATGGTAAAAAAATAAAATAAGTGAATCTAATCATATTAACATGGAATTGAATCACTAATAAAATGTAATCATATTAATAATTCAATCACAAAATATATAAACTTAGTAAGCATGATATTATCACCAAATGCAATAACTATACATGATTATCTTATCAAATTAAGCATGATGTTATACATAGAATGTATTTCAATATAACCTCATATGAATTGAAAATAATCATAATATATATACATTTCCTTTGATTTCTCATCTAAGACAAATGTATTTATTACAATATAATTGTAATAAGTATTTTTCAAGAATCAAACTAAATCATTTTACCAACAAATATAATTTAGATGAGACATTATCAATATAGTTAGTATCTCTAAAGTAACAACAAAATAGTTTTATCAAAGAGAATGAAATTCCATGTGAATATATGTATTTTGATGTATAAAAATGCAAATATTAATCATATATTATATTCACAATATGCATAACATTATTCATGGCTTTAGCCCATATGAATTAGGAAAAACATTTATAGAATGCAACATTGTTCTAGACATCTCAATAATGGTGTAATTTTTCCTTAAAATAATACCATTTTTATAAGAGGAATAGGGAGTTTTTAATTAAATTTAAAAAACACTAATAATGTAAAAATAATGACACTCATTACTAATATATTCACCACCATTATTGGTTAATCTGTTAATAAAAGAAAATAGATGCATTTTTAAAACTAGATTTAAATTCCTTGAATTTAGATGACACGTCATATTTATTTTTAATGAAAAATGACCAAATAATTCTAGTTTCATCATTAATAAAAGTAAAAGTATACAAATAACCATTAAGATATACAACTTTAAGATGACCTACAACATTTGGTACATATAAAACATACCAACTCATCTAAGAAGCTATAGGGTAATTGATTTTATAGGGTTTTAAACTTGGGGCCTCCTTAGTTTTAAGTTATAGCAAAAACTAACTTACCAACTCATATAAGAAGGTATATAAAATTATACATGAATTAATTCATACTTAAACATTTTCATATCTAATTTTTAAAAATAAATAAAAGTGTGTGTGTGTGTGTGTGTGTGTGTGTGTGTGTGTGTGTGTGTGTGTGTGTGTGTGTGTGTGTGTGTGTGTGTGTGTGTGTGTGTGTGTGTGTGTGTGTGTGTGTGTGTGTGTGTGTGTCTTTAGTGCATGTAAATGAAAATATTCATATACCCTAAATTGGTCAACAAACCACACATATCATGTCTTTTCATAGTCCTTTCATAGGAGACTCTGATTGGAAAATATGAGCCTTGTTCACATTAGTTATGCCTTTGTTTTCCTTATCTTAGTATTATTTATTGATTTTATCACCTCTCTATTATCTCAATCAACTAACCTATACCTATAAGCCCCAGCCTTGGTCTGTGTCAGTCCCAACCTATTTTTCTGAGTCCCAATCAATAAAATTTAATAAGATTACAATGCCCAGCACTCTTGTCCTAGGTGTTATTGTCCAATAGTCATTTTCTCTTGCATAATAGGTCCTAAACCGTTCTTAGACCCTCCCTTAAGCTTTATTTAGATTTTTAATGTCAGCTAATTTGAATAAAGCTTCCAAATTCAAAATGAAGAGTCTCTTATATAAAATATTTCACAAGGCTTTTTATATCTAGCACTTACTACTTTGTCACATTAGATAATTAAAAATTAGTCAAGAGTATAGCTTAGCATTTTATGTCACACATAGACTTGCATGCTTGGTCAAGGAAGGTCCTAGGTAAAAGTGCATTCTTGCATCTATCATCCATGTTGATTATGCATAGTCCCTAAGGGAGAACTACATTATCTGAGACCCTAGCTTGAGGGTTAATGTAGGTAGTGATCAAGAAAGCAGGGGTTCTATATCATGTGATCATTCTTTTCCTAATCTAGTTTTTCCCCTTTTGATTTTGATGCATTTGTTGTTTACATGTGTCTAGTTATATACAAGGTTTGGAAATTGAAATTGACCTAAAATGAGCAATATTAACTTCTAACCTTAAAAATTTTGTAAACAGGCTCACATCACAAAATTAAACAAAACCCAGAAAGCTTAGATCTCATATACAATAGTGGTGGAGGTGGAATACAAAATTGGTGCCAATTTTGACACTATTATCTAATCCTTATATTGTCCCAATTTTGCACCTCAATTTATAGCTATTAAATCATTCATTTCAATCCATTTTTAGATAAGTTCATTTCTCTTCCTCATGTAGATTATTAGATAAAAATCTTTATTTTTCCATATTAAACTAGATTTTCCCATTATTCTAGACCCTTTATTATTTAGGAAGTAAACAATAGATTCCAAAAAATAATAAAACATTTGATGAACTCGACTTACTTCAAACAAATCTAAAACCCTATGTACACTTAGGGTTTTTCCTCCATATTTTGTACAAAAATTTAGTTTCAAATCTCTGATTTTTGTATAAATGTTTGTGCATTTTTTCTGTTCAAAACTATTTTTATAATTTAAATTATTAGCATAATTTTCAAAAATTGTAAAACCCTAGATTTCCAAACTAGGTCCTCAAACCCCAAGCCTTCCTTCCTTGTAAATTTTAGAAAAATATTTTGGATTTTTTTGTAAATTATTTACATTGTCAAAAATAATTTCAAATTTTCAATATTAGTAGTTTTCTTGTGAAAAAATTTAATTTCAAATCTCTAATTTTTGTATTAACTTTTGTGCATTTATTCTATTCAAATTTATTTTTAGAATTTAAATTATTGTCATAATTTTAAAAAATTCTAAAACCATAGCTCAAAACCCTAGATTTCCAAACTAGGTCCTCAAACCCCAAGTTTTCCTCACAATTTTTAGAAAAATTATTTGAAACTTTTTTAAATTATTCACTTTGTCAACCATAATTTCAAAATCCCTATGTTAGTAGTTATTTTTGCATTCGTTTTCTTAATAGTACTTTTACGCACTCTCTTTGGTGAAAGAAATAAAATAGTCACTAAGGCACTTCTTCCCTCTCATCCCATAGACCAATTTCTAATTTTTTCTTCTAATTATGATAATGAATGGATAAATTTTCAAAATTGCACATTAGCTAAAAATGTAGAAAATGATTTTATTTACAATGAAGATAGTTACTATTATTCTAATGAGGAATATGATGATATACATGAAATTGATAGTGAAACACAAATAGATGCATCTTCTTCTCTCAAACCTATCTCTTTTATTCCTTCTAAAGAAAATAATTTTAATAAATGGGAAAGACATTTCTCACCTCATTCTCCTCTGCACAATGCATCAAATGAACAATTTAGTCATGTAATTCCAAGTGATACTCTAATTGGTGGTAATTTGCTTCCATGTGAACCTAATCTCTCTCTATCTCTTACTACTTCAATGTTAAAATTACAATAATATAAATTCAATAGAATCAAATTACCACTGCATAGTTCAAATGTACATCTCATGTTCCTAACTCTACTGTGTATAAAGAAGATCTAAATGATAAATATATTTATCTTACTTCTCTTGAAACTAATGCTTGTACTCCATCTAAGGATAACATAAACACACATAATATTCAAATTTTCAATGATAATTTATTACACATTCGAAAGGAATTAAATTCTTCTCGTACACCTCTCCCTAGCAATGATGGAGGCGATAATGAGTATGATAGTGAACATGCCATTGAATATGAAAATGAGAGTGATTATGAATAATACTATAATTCTAATAATGCATGGAAAAATGATGAATATTATGTATGTTATCCTTGAATTTATCATGATTAATTCATGGGATAACCCCTACAAAACTTGTTTATTTCATAGCCCATGAGTTCTAAGCTCAAAATATGAGGTAAATATCTACCTCTTTGTATTTTTTTCCCAAGAAAGTTGATGTTTTAAGGTAATTTTTCATCCCATGTAGTTGAGAGAATTTTCTCCAAACTACACTTTGTTTAAACTTTGTTGTGTCAGAGAATTTTTTGACCTTGCATATGTTTTGTACAAAGTCCGAGATTTTTTTTGGTTTTACATATGTAATGTCAAAGAATTTTTCTGACATTGCACATGTAGGAGAGCTATTTTTCTTTGACTTTGCACATGTAAATTCATAATTTTTCTCTGCTCTTGCATGTGGGCCCATCATTACACTGATATTTAATATATATTAATTACACTTCATATATATATTTAACCAATGTAATTTTTATTTTTACCATTGTCTTTTCTCTCTCCTCACTATTTTTGAGCTCACATGTATCCCTCACCATTTTTTAATCTACTTGTTCTCTTCATCGTTTTCATCGATCGATTTAGTTCATCTACAGATTCTTCCTCATCAAAATTTTAATTATTTGTTATTTTGTCTTTTTGTGTTTCTTATTTAGGGTTTTAGTTTTAATTTTTATTATTTTTTTGTTTTTTTTTTTGTGGTTATTTTTTTATTGGATCTATCTGATTCTTGTTTTATGTTATCATTACTCTCCTTTCTTTGTTAATTTTCATATGTTTGAACAAATTGAAATAGTCATGAAAGAAACCAAAACCCTAGGGTGAAAGTCAAAGAAAATTCTCTAACATGCACCCTAAAACAAATTAACCAAGTCCATGCACTTCAAAGAATTTTCTATGAGCTGAACATCTCCATTCACCTTGGTGCACTTCAAAGAATTTTCTCCAAAGTACACAAATCTTGGTGCACATCAGAGAATTTTATTTTAAGTGCACTAGATTTTAAAAAAATATCGAGTGCATATCAGATAATTTTCTCTGATATTCAACCTAACTTCATCCAAGTGCATGTCAAAGAAATTTATTTGACTTAGACTCAAAGACAAATCTTGGGTGCATGTCAAAGAATTTTCTTTGATATGGACCAAAGCAAACCTGACACCTAAAACATTCTTAAGGTGAAAATTGGAAAAAATTCTTTGATCTACATCTAATTAACCAAATCCTATGTATTTTAGAGAGTTTTTTTGAATTGTACCAAAACCTATTTTAACCGATCATGTAGTTCAAAGAATTTCCTTTGAACTACACATTTATCAAAAATGATGAAAGATGCTAACTCTAGATAATAATATTTTATTACTTGCAACTATGTAATCAATGTCAAACATTTCTCCAAACAAGAAGACAATGAAGTACAAGTATTAGGGTGATTTCCCATTATTTGTAGTTGATTCAAATGTGGATAAAATTGGATATATAGAAATTGGACGTGTAGATATGGTTGAATATTTACAGAGATTGGGAAGAGAACCCATTGCATCTCATATACAGCCAATACTTAACAATGAATTCATTTGGTTGCTAAATTTTGAATATCAACACATGATTTTTAATTCATCTTGACAATGGTAGCAAACTTTGATAATGAAATCAAATCATTAAAAGATTTAGAAGGTAAGGTAATCATTCACCTTAATGAGGAATATTTTGATAAGTTTTTTCACCTTTCTAAGATTGAAGAATATTTGGATTTAACTATGGAATCAACTCAAGAATACTATGATAGAGATCTTGAGAAGTGTAAGAAACATATCAACTCTAAATGGCTCAAAAATCCTTGACCCACCATTACTAGATCTCCCAAGTATTTGTATTGTAGTGATTTTTTGGAGGAGATAAGAGATTTGATTACTTTCCTCAGCAGAGTGAAAGGGTTGCCTGCTTCAAACATTTTTCAAGAATAGATGTATCAATACATTTTGGTTATTAAAAGAAACAAGTAAAGGATATTTTGGGGTAAACAAATCAGTGATGATATTTGTCATCAACTTTCTAAGGTAGCTTATTCACTCATGTTTTATATGACTTCATATCTTATGTATGATGTAGCCAGTATTAAGTCTTTCTTGGGTCTAAATTTTGTCAGCAAGAGGAAAAATGTTCTGATATATGAGCATTATCCATAGCTAACTCTAAAATAAAGTATCAAACATTATAGGAGAGTTAATTATGATTTAGTATATACATTCATCTACACTCATAAGAAATAACTTGAAAATAAGAGAGTTCCAGACCACGGCTGGGCATAGGTCAATAGGGTTGCATGCATTTTCTTATAATTACCAACTTTTACATAGATTAAGGTGGGAGGCTTTGATGAATATCCTTATATTATACCCAAATACCTAAATTATAAACTAATACTAATGGATATGTGCAAACAATTGACGAACATGCATAAAAAATAGTCAAATTCTCATAAGAGAAGTTTCAAATTTCCAATCAGTATTGGTCAGTACACAATTTCCACTATTCCAAAGGCTAAGACTATGGAAACCAAGATATAGTGGATTATGCTTAAAAAATTCAAAAGTAGAGAAAACTTTGATTATAGAATGATGAAGGAGAAGCTCAAGTGTAATATCACTTATGTGCATAGAATTGAAGATATTTGGGTAGAATTTAAAAGTGATGAAGATATAAGGAGATTTCATTAAATTTTCCTTACTACTGATCAGATTGTCAATTTGGAATTGGAAAATATTCCTAGGGATTTGATAGATGATGGTAATATATTGGATTTGTCATATGAGGAAAATCAAATGGCTTCAACTCCTCTCCCTTCTATCCAATGGTCAGTTAAAGAATTCACTTCTATTAGAGATAGATTTGAAACTATTATTAAAAGAAATAATACTTGGTTAGAATCTATGGGAATTATGTTGAAACATTTTAAGATTGACTTTGAGGAAGATTATGATGAATAAACTACTAAGAAAGGAGAGGAGTTGAGAACCAAAAATAAAGACGAGCCCTCTACTTCCAAACAAAATCCAAAATTTGTGTTTGTTAGTAAAGGAAAGAAGAAAGGAAAATAAGCAAGTGTCAAGGAAAGTGCTCAAGTGGAGAAAAAATAAATCCCAGTCACAAGTAAGACATTACCTCAATCAAAAATGTCATAAGAGTCTCAGCGAGTGCTTCAACATACTATACAAATAGACAATACTTAATCAGAGGTTCCTTTGACTAAAAAGTTTCAAGCCATGGTTTTATAGGTAACATTTGCCATAATTCCTCCCATGAGTGCCACTGTACATGTTGATCATGTTCCTTCTCAAGTTATTCTATCACCTCTGTCTTTGCCTCCTAGTGCCACATTGTTTCAAGTTCCTTTGTAAGGTACACTAGACCAAGTTTTTGATTCATTGTCAAATTTACCCAATCCTTCAAAGTCATTGGGATCCCCAACTAATTTGTTTTTCACCCAAAAAAATATGGACAAATTTATGTCTACACCTTCTTCAAAGATAACAACTCAAGTTCCTATCACTCCATTGTCTAAAATGTTAATAGGAACTAAAGTGGTGGTCAATCCAACCCAAACTCCTCCTATTATTACTATAATCCCATTGGTGTCAACTCCATTACCAGATACCTCCATCACATGGCCTTCCATTCCACTTACTTCACAGTCCATTATCCCTCCACAAGTATCTCAAGATTTAACATCCTCTATCCAAAGAGATCCATCTCCTCTTCCTCCTTGGTTGGCATCACAAACACCTAAGAAAAAGAAGTGAGCAGTGGCATTGAAAGACTTTGATTTTGGTCAACTTATGTCAATAAATCCTAAAACATCAAAGAAATACAAAACTATGTCAAGGGTAATTTTTGAATCTCGGTATAAGTATGTTGAAGTTGTATTACCTCCTGAAGATTAAAAAATTGAATGTATTCAAGCATCCAAATATGTAGTGGGATGAATATATCTTAGGAAACAAACTCATGAAGGTGCAAAGGAATATTTTCAAGCAACAATGGCATCCTTGATCGAGAGATATGATAAGGACAAGAAGGTCAAAGATCAACTCAAAGTACAAGTAGAATAGTTGACCTCTGCTTTACTAAAAAACATTCAAACTTTTGAGTCTATTGATCATATTGTTCATGAAAACACTGAGAAGGCAATTCAACAAGTATAAAAAATTGGATCTTAGGGTCAGGTGGTGAGTGCCTAGATTGAGAGATTAACAACACAAGGTACTCAAAGGTTACATTTTACCATTATATTTTTGAAGAACATAAGTGAAATGAAAATAGAAATTCATAAAATAATTAAAATACTCACTCAATATTTGGAATTGAATAAAAATAATATTAATACATGGACTCAACTACGTAAATTCAAACTAGAGCTTTTGGTTAAGTAGAGGGTCATTCCAAATATCAAAAAGTTTATTGAATATAAGGATGTTATGAAGAATAAAAGATAAGTTCTCAATAATCTAGTTAAATATCTCAAATAATATGAAGATATGTGTGATATTAACATGTTATATCTTACAGAGAAAATTGGAGAGCATCCCCACCAAGTTAGAAATGATTCTCAGGAAATTATTCCTATGAAGATTGTTATTCAAGAGTTTACGTCTTTGCTCCAAACAAAAATTGAAATAGGTTCTTTCACACTGTAATCCATTGAAAAATTGATTAAATTTTAGTTCATTATGGATAAATTGCAAAAAATCTTGGACAAAAGCAAGGATTTGTCAGTCATCCTAGAAGATTCAATCACAAGGTACTTGCCATTTCCAAAAGTATATCTAGCCTAGATAATAGTGAGGTTCAAGCTATATTGAAGAGATATGAGGAATTTTTAGAAAATAATAAAAAGGAAGAAATTCTTGTGTATAAGAACACCTAGTTTCCTTTTGTAATTTTCCATATGTAGTTTTGTTTAATGTAAATTACATGTAGGAAAAGTACATAGTCCTAAGTCAAATAGGACTCTATCAATGAATAAGTCAATGTTTTAATGTTTTCCTATTTTTATCCATATCTGCTCTCTATAAATAGGAGGATGCTCTTTGTGGAATTGATAACCAATTGTTATAGAGGGGAAATGCTTTTAAATTGAGAAATAATTTTGAAACTTTGTGTTCATATTGTAAATCAAAAATTCATTCAATATAATAAAATCAAGTGATCTTTTAATCTTTGTGTTGAGATAAATGTGTGGTGTGTTAGATATTCTCTTATATATTTTCCATTACACTTTATTATTAGTTTATTATATTGTGGTATAAAATTTCTATAAGACAAAAGGTGCCAAGAAGCTGATTTTGAAGTCTTTGAGCTACTTTTCAATTACTGGGTTTATGATCACATTGAAAGTGAATTATTGAGGAGACTTTAGGCTACCAATTACTCTTTTTTGATAATTTCAATCTTTTTTGGAAATAAGGTGAATATTTTTGGCTTCAATTTATTATATATTTTAAGTTTACTTTGTTGGTATTAATCTTGTTAATCTTTTGGCTAACAAATTTGAATATTGGTTATATTTGGTTCATCAAGTGATCTTAGATTTTCAAAGTATATCACAAAAAATGGAAGGAATTTTGTGATTGAACATGAATTTTAAAAAAAGATAATTGGATGATATGAAAACCCACACTATGATAAAATTATTGTAAATAAGTGTAAATAATTAACTATTGTGTTAGTTAACAATAAAATGGAGCCTCACCTTGTCTTGAGGAAATATTTTATCTCATCACACTATGGTTGAAATAAACATTTTTCTACCATTGTGTCATTAAAAAAATATTAACCCAATAATGAACATAGTGAAGAAGAAAAATCATCTCATGCCTCTTACTCTTCTCTCATTTATCCTCTCAAAAATAATGCACTACCAAATGTCATTCCTACTTCTATGAATGATTCTATTTCAAATAATTCACATGTTCAGTCTAATAACACATCTTCTACTCAATTATAATGTGATACACTAAAACATAAAGTTACCAAGGAATCTCCCAAGCCACTCTTCACTACAATAGAACCTTGTTCTCACTCTTCACCTAAAGAGAATGGTAGCCCACATACCTCTAGTAAGGTCCAAGTTACCATTATTCCCAAGGTTTAAGTGAGCACACCCCCTATTTATGATCCAATTACTAAATGTAGTGTTCTCATGGCTAAAATTGACAATAAAATTCAATTATTAAATGAACCACTTCAAGATGCTAATGTACCAATATGAGATTATCTCTTTAATACATGTAATTGGTGAATTATAACACCAAGTACATATCTTTACCTTGGAAAACAAGGCCTATAAGTCTTAGATGGATGCTAATGGTTTACATGGTAAGCCTCTTTTGAAGACATTCATAAAAGATTCATTTCTTAAGTATTTTCAAATACCATCATTGCCTCACTTTGATGGAACTAGAGATCCATTCATACACCTTAAAACCTTTTGGAATACTTTGCCATCTCATGTGAGCCCTTTGATTATACTCAAGTTATTCTAGTAGACATTATTTGGGGAACCACACAATTAGTTCTTTCATCTACTCCCCATTGGATCCTTGCACACATATGATGACTTAGAGGATGCATTTCTCAAACATGAGCCCTCATGTCACATATGTGAAACTTACAACTTTACATCAAAATACTCAGAGCTAGTTAGTGATTATATCTTATGATTAAGGAATCACATGTTAAGATTGATATATAAACCAATAGATTTAGAGATTCAACATATCTTTATTAATTTGCTTTACCAACCTCTATTTGAGAATCTATTATATCATTCAATGTCTTGGTTCCAAAACTTATGCTATATAGTTCTAGCTTTGGAAAATAAATTGGGATTGATTAAGGTAGATTCAATTGATTAGATTACTCTAGTTTCATATTATCTACAAATCATACTATCCAACATCCACCATGTCCTAAACAAGATATGAGACCAAAATGAAAAAATCAACCAATTAAGAATAAAGAGCCAATATATAGAGTACAACCTATAGTTTGTACTATATAGAAGCACATCAAGGCACCATTATAGTTTGATTCAGATAAAGATAGTCCATATATAGTTTTATCACCACTATTAGATAGGAGGTTAATCACATTACCTTTTGCTCATTGATGAGATCTAAATCTCCTACCGAAATAGCCACATCAGCCCTTTTTTAACTATAATCATATCCATAGACATAAAGATAATGATTATTATGGACTCAAAGATTGCATTAATAGATGTGCTGATAATGGCATCATAGCATTCACATAGGGGGAAATAATATAATCTCCATCATGGAACCATAGACCTCATTCATCCATGACTAAGTCATCCTAAGACATTCATTTACATGAATCATCAATCACTCATCATGAGAGTAATGTAGGTTCTAGGATAGAGCCTCATAAGAGATATATTCCACCTATTCAGAAGGTTTGGAAACTTATATAGCAAGAACAACCTACATAGAGCACTGTACTCTAAGGAGTACATAGTGCAATTTCATATACATATCTAGCAGAGTCATAAGGACTGCCATAGAGTACTACTCATGATAAATATTCACTATATCCATATTTTTTTGTATTATTTCACATAGAAATCTATTATAGTTAAGATTAAATGAACCCACAACCTAGAGTATTGCTCATGAGAAATATTCACTAAGGCTTTATTTTTTGGGTCCTATCTCACATAGAAATCTACTATGGTTAAGATTAAAAAGGACCCCATCAAAGGTTTTAGATCCATCTCAATTTATTGCTCAATCATACACATCACAACAAAGGATATAGGATATATGATTATGGAAAGATGAGATTTATTCACAACATAAAGTTCATGTGGCATGTCCAATAAAGGTACATTTCATAAAATCTCCACATCCAACTATAGTTAGTATACAAAAAACAATATCAAATACAAAGCATATTCCTACACAACATGAGTAGTATGGGCACTTGTTCAGTTGGCAATCAGGGTTCAAATAGTGATACAACATAGTGTGATATGATGTACATTCATACCAACATTAGTTCATAGCTTCATTTAGTAAGGAAATGATGGAGCCAAAGGTCTAGCTAGCCTTTGTATTCTTTAGCCACTCTCGGGGAAGGATTACACACAACATGTTATCTTACATCACCACATACTACTAACTAAAATTCTTAACTCCCAATAACTATCCAAAGCCAAAAACTAGCCTATCAAAAATCCAGATCTTACTAAATCCTATTTTACCAAAATTAAACCAACTCAACCCATCCAAACAATTTACCAATCTCAAACTAGCTCAATTTCCCAATTGCAAAACCAAAATCTTTTTTCTCACATATAATTACAAACTAAATAAAATTCTTACCCTACATATAAAAATAAAAACCTAGCATTACACTTATCAAAATAATCAAATCACATATCCCAAATACCATTTTATCAAACATATGCAACATCAACATCAATACCAAATCAACTACTTCTAAAATAACCATATGCAATAAATATAACAAAATATTTCAAATCCCATGATATAATATGCATGAAAAATAAAAATAATATCCATATATATAGTAATGTTTTCAAAACATATACATCATATTAGGATATGATAAATCATGAATGGGTGTCATTCCCTCATTCTCAATCTCACTCTCTCCTCTAGTATTAGTCCCATAGTCAATCCTATCACTCGATGATCCCACACCTCCTTAAGCTCCATAATGCCTCTTACGCTAGCTCTCTCACTTTAGTAACAACACATGTTCTTCACACAAGTTTATATACTACCTCTATAGATCTATGTACTCATCCATAATCCACATACTCACTGATCCATAATTAGGTGGAGACATCATATGCCTATCTATCTCAAGCCTCAGCTCATCTCTCTCTCCCACTACTCTAACATATGTAGTTGTCACTATATCAGTTATATCAAACAAATGAACATAAACACCAGCTATAACTATCACTCACTCTATCAAACCCTCCTCCACCATGTCATTAGGAACATGTCACATGAGCTCTCCTAGAATCCATCATCTCCACCTCCTCTCCTAGTAGGTGCTTCATCTTGAGCACCTCCTACTCCACTTGCATGCAAAAGTACAATAATACCTTAGCCATATGCTTTCAAAACAAGCTAAAATAAGCAAAAACTTATACACAATGAAAACAATATTTGTATTTACCTCCCATCATTTAGATTGGTGTAGGATCCTCATACTTAGGAGCATCCCCTCAATCAATAGGATATAATAGAGCCCATTGATACCTATCCCACCATGTGTTATATGCCTCTATGCATCTAACATCATCTACATTAGTAATATATATATATATATATATATATATATATATATATATAAGTACATCTCATGCATCCAAAGCTTATGGTGCTAACTCATCTTTAGTAGGCGTCCCATGAGCTTTTACCCTCGTTATTGCCTGTACACTCCTCACCCACACCCATGTTGTTAGGGGCACATCTTGTTGTACCCCAGACTATGTAGTCATGTGCTCATACTAAAATCACTCATACACTCTAACCTGGTGGTCATGTAACTCAAAAATGACCCTCATATATTGAAACTACACTTAATCCTTGAGCCACCTAGGGAATCCTCTATATGGCCTCCATATGATATATTGAGGCACCAATTTGTCTAAAACTCATCTATAGTGATATATCTTAAGAGACCAAATAGACAACATAGTCATCCACTACTCCAAATGGTTGTGGATGTGCCCACCTCTCCCTTGATAATCCTATCAATTACACAACTACTATGTGCTCATAAGCTTAACAATTCAATAAAGTAATCACACTCATACCACAAATGAAAGCATCTTGAGTAAACCTGTAAAGGTCTTTATATAAGTGGGCAAGCATAGTCCTACCCCATGAAAACATAGTACCTTACCTCTATATTGTGCATAATCCTATGCATCTTGTATGCAATTGACACCCCACTCCCATCCATTGTAATAAATAAATCCAACAACATGACCAACCACTTCCATAGACATAGAACAATTGACTGTACAATAACTAATAGTAATACATCACTATCACTACCTTTTTGATTTATGCCTAAAGTCACACCAACAAAATATAATGATGCATGATCAATAGTATTAGAACCCATGTCATCTTTCAAAGTCACATGCCATCCACTAATTGGTAAATGCAAAATATGGTACACATCCTCTAGAGTAATAGTAATCTCCGTTGGAAGAAGCCAAAAAGTATATGTGTCTACATTACACCTCTCACATAAGGTGGTAATAAAATACCTATCCCACTACATAGTACCTGGATCACACACATCACCTAGCCCTACCCTATCCATCAGAGCCTTCTCATCCATTGACAAAGGTAAAAATCTTAGTGTCTCCATCACTTGTCCTATATAGAACTCCCTCATCCATACATCACCCCAAAAAAACACCATTGAAATAGCATATATGTTATTCAACCATGCCAAGGAAAATAGATAAGCTATAAAATAATAGGTAATAACTTAAAATCCTAGAAAACTAGCCCAAGTGGACAACAACACTACAAAAGGACAATAGCATTGGATAATAGTACTATAACTTAGATAAAAGTGTTGAACACTAGATAGAAGCACTAACTCCTAGATAGGAGCACTAGAATTAGTGTAAATGTCCTAAAACACTTCAAAATCGATCAAAACATTAAAAAAATAGGCTTTTAAATAGGTAAAAATCACATGTTTTAGCTACTTACTAGGGTAACCTCCCCAGCAGCCTCAACCTGGGCTACCAACTACTCATATCGAGTCATGGTAGGTGTTCATCTCCTCAGCATATCTCCTACTCTAGAACTCTAAATCTCAACCTAGTCAACACACATATGAATTAATATTCAATCCAATTCTTTTAAATCAAACAACTTTCTCATTCAAAGCAACATACCACTTTTCCCATAACTAGAACCCCTTAGCTTCATTTTACAAACCATTTAGTTCCACAAAATCATGATAATGATACCTTTAACATCATGAAAGCATTACTCTCTTACTACATCATCCACCTATTATGGTACACACATATCTATACCTATTTTATATCTAGACATACAACTTGGTCTTAACTAATAAAAGACTCATTCAACTATCAAACAATTCAACCTAATCAATCAATCAAACTTTTAATCTTCCCACAAAAAGACAACCTTGTTTATACTTATGCCACTAGTCATCTCTTTTGGCTTAACCTCCTCTATCATATATCTTGTCCCTGTCCCCAAAAATGTGGCATCATTCCTACTATTCCTATTGTTACACTTATCCAACATGCCTATCCACTCTCATAGATAGATACACCATGATTCATACACCTCTAGTATTTAGATTATTAGATTTAGCTTATATCAATCAAAATATATATTGATTCAGATTACATGGGTCATTTATCATTACTTAGGACATTTAGAGGGACATACCTTTAGTTTATAGATACATAGATTAGTCAGATACAGTGATTCATATTACATGGGCCATTCAACATTACTTAGGACATTCATAGGGACATACCTTCATTTTACAGATACACATATTAGTTAGATATAGTGGTTTAGATTATATGAATTTACAATGACTTTGATATAGATCCAAACCAAATACTAGATTTGGGGGCATGTACATTACTACACATCTCATACGTATAGCTTCATACAACATGACATAGTTACAAAACCAAATATTAGATTATAGGAATAATGCAAAGCATATTGTTTTGATCTCTAGTTTTGAACATGGGGCATGGCATGATAGCTCATATCACATGTGGTTATACAAACTACTAGAATATACATACACATCACTTACATACCAAATTTGGGGGCATGGCACAAATGATCATGTTCTTCATCATCCAATATTATATAGATTGGAATGGAAAAACATGCCATTCTCTTATTGCATATTAACCATAGTTTCAAATTGCTTCTAGTTGTACCCAATTTGTCACCAAGTTGGACCGTATGATCATATATAGTGGTTGGTCCATAGCTTTACCCAGACCTAGACTACATGACTTCGTTCAAGATAAAGGACAAACATTAGTTTTGGGCCTTTAAGAAATTCTTAGTTCAAGTTTAGATTATTCAAAGTTGGGGCATGATATAATTTTCTCTTTATAGTATATATATTCTATGCACACATTCTAGATTTCCTTTATTTTATGTGGGATAAAAGACATACATTGGTTTTGGGTGTCTCAGCATTTCTCTTTTCTAGTCAAATTTAGCATATGGGGTAAGCATTTCCCTCCTCCACAATTACATGGATTCCATATTAATATTTAGTATTGGGGGCATCTATTTCAAGGATTCCTTCTTTCTCTAGGAATTATTTAGCTCACCATCCACTTCCCTAGCTAGGAAGTTAGTTAAACCCTTTTTCAAAACACTTATCTTCATGTAGGTAGGTTCAGGTATGCATTTTATTTTCTTTATTTTACTCCATTATTTCATTTCATTGCATCACTAGAATAAAATGGGGTTAAATTTATACACCGTAAATTGGTCAAGTAACCACACATATCATGTCTTTTCATAGTCCTTTATTAGGAAACTCTGACTAAAAAATATGGGTCTTGTTCAAATTAGCCATATCTTTGTTTTACTTATCTTAGTCTTATTTATTTATTTATTTTAGCACCTATCTTTTATCTCAATCAACTAGCCTATACTTATAGGAACCCCCACACTTGGTTTTTGTCAGTCCTAACCTATTTTTTTTAGTCTTGGAGAACATACTTCTATAGGATTACAGTGCCTAGTGCTCCTGTCCTTCTTGTCAATGTTCTCCAACCATAGTTTATTCTTTTTTAATAGGTCTTGAAACCTTCTTATATGCTCCCTTAAGTTTTATTTATATTTTTTATGTTGGATGATGTGAATAAAGCTCCCAAATTCAAAATGAATAATCTCCTATATAAAGGAATTCATAAGGAATTTTATATCTAGTACTTACTACTTTAGCACAATACATAATTAAAAATTAGTCAAGAGTATAGCTCAACATTTTACATCATACATAGACATGCATGCTTGAATCAAGGAAGGGCCTAGGCAAAAGTTCATTCTTGCATCTATCATGTGCATTAATTATGCATGTTCCTTAAGGGAGAACTACATTCAATCTAAGACCATAATTTGAGGGTTAATGTAGGTATCAATCAAGACAACAAGGGTTTTAGATCATTTAATCATTCTTCTTCAAACCCAATTTTTCCCCCTTTTGCTTTTGATGCATTTGTTGTTTAAATTTGTGTAGATAGATACAAGGTTTGGATACTAAAATGGACCTATAGCGAGATATGTTCACTTCTAGCCTCTAAATTTTGTACACGATCTGACACTGAGGTAGTGGATTAAAAAAAAAACTTATATCTCCTCAATAATAGTGATAGAGGTGGACTACAATGCCGATACCACTCCTATCCACTTTTTGCACTCCTATCCAACCATAAAATGAAGGCTAGATCTAGATTCATGATAGTGTCCCAGTATTGCATCTTAAATTCTAGACCCTAAATAATTCATTTCATTCTATTTTTAGATAAGTTCATTTTTCTTCCTCATGTAAATTATTAGATAAATTTTTTTACTTTACCATATTAAACTAGATTTTTCCCCTTACTCTAGACCCTTTATTTTTTAAGAACAAAAGAGTAAAAATAATTTTCTATTTTTAAACTTGTTAAGTTAAAAAGAAAGTCTTGGATATGGAAGGTGGGGACCACGTGTAAAGGTAAAAAATATGACAATGAAAAAAATTAAATAATTTTAAATACTATTCAAAAAAATATTACCATACCTCTATAGTTGCTTGTAGTTGATCATGGTGCCTAGGGAGAAGCACATGAGCTTATATCACTGTGTATAGGCCACCAAAGACCCATAAAATTTGAAAACCTTATATAACCCTTGAAACTAAGTAGATAAAATCCTCAAAACTAGATTGTCATGCCAAAATATGATTTTTTTCTAGTATTGTTATTGCACCATAACTTTAAAAGAAAAATATGGTGTATTTGAGGTAGTAGTGGAGCTTCCCCATGCTACATGAGGCTAAATCAAGCTATGTAAAGCTCCAAATTACCTTGAAATGGCCAAACTAACCATTTTTAATAACTAAAACTAAGTATTATTTCCCAAAATATTATCTTTTCATGATTTTTAGCCCACACAAACTATAAATGGTGTCATAGAGGAGAGATACAAAATTTAAATGCTTGGATACTCCTTATCAAGGGCTAAAATTTTGTAAACAACCTTAAAACTTCAAAACTAAGCAATTATAAGATTCAAAAATAAATTTCATGTCAAAAACATGAGATTTTATTAATTTCATAGTTTTGTACATGGTTAATAATGACTGAGAGAAAATTCACTTTGATCTGAATATGCCACCAGATGGTCTTAAATTTTGTATGTAGTCACCAAAAACTAAACTCAAACTTATTTAATAATAAAAATTTAATATTTGAGACCAAATAATTATATTTGAATGAATATTAGGTTGCCGAAGCAATACAAGTGATCAATCTTTTAATAATAAATACTTTTGAATAAATTAAAATATAAACTATTGATATTTAGTTCAATATAATATGCTTTTTGATCATATCCATCCACCAAGCTCTGATACCATGCTAAATTCCATGAATTTAATATGAAATGCACAGGAGATCTAGGATGTGATATAATTATCAAAGCTAAAATGGACCACATAGATCAATGTTTGACGCAAAGTTACTAAGGGAAAACCTCAAAGTGGTAAAAAACCCACCAAAAGATTATTTACTATTGAGAAACAACTACAAACCCAATTCAAATTCTTCTCAATCTCACTTCTTCTTTGTCCTTCACAAAAATCTTGTTCACCCAAAAATATATTGAGTTTAAATGCATTGAGATTAATTTTTAAAATAGGGGTAAACCCTATTTTATAGTAAAAGTTGAAGAGAGGTGACCGTTGTAACAAATGGGCCCAACCATCCCAAGAACATTTAAAACATTAATAATAAAATAAACCATATTATTTTATTTTTATTGATAGGTAATAAATAATTTGTTTTATTATTTATTTACATGAGGTTCTTAAATTGTGTTAACAAATAATAAATCATTATTATATAATTGCCTAGAATGTAATAAGGGTCTTATATTTGCACCCCTTAGACATTAAATATTCTAACATAGAGTCTTGTCATACCCAAGAATATGGATACAAAGTAAGGCATTTCCAAGCATTTTATAAGAGTGAGATACAAGAGAAAGGAGGAAAGCACTACAAAAATACATAAATGCATTTATTACAACATTATCTCATCTTACTCAAGAGTGACAACAAGTGAAAATTAGGAGCACTAGGCCTCCTTCAATACATTATCCTAATATATTTCTTATAATTAAATAAATTTGGGTGTAGTAGTGGAGAAAAAGTTCTTAATTAATTTTATTTTATCCTTTAGAATGCTTGATCATGGTGAATATGCTACTCCATAATTGTTCCACTTGAGAAAATAATGCATTGATTACTTTCACTCACCCATCTCTTCACACCTACATGTCAAATTTTGTTGCATGGTTGACTTAGAAATACACCTCGTACACCATTTTTAGTATTGAGGGTTGAATTTCCTTGATGAGAACTTCATCGAGGATTTAAATATTTATAAGATCAATTTTCTAATTCATTAGATCTTCATCATGACCTTAATGACCCTTGATCTCCATTATAGTCATGTGTGACATGTCATAGAAGCATAATCAAGATGAAAATAACCTTAAATCTCACATGGTGGTATTTTAAGAAAGGTATAAGGGATGATATAGTGTTCTCATTTCTCATGAGTCTCCTTGAGATAATTTATAAATATGTACACTATTATTGATAGTCCCATTTTATCCTCTCATTCTCTTGGCAAAGCTTGAGATCATGATGTTGGCAGTTTATGAAGACTATTAAAGATCTTCTTTACCTTGAAAGGTCATCAACATCTTTATTATTTCATGACCTACTTATTGAGATAAGGTTCACTTATCATATCATTATTTTCCTTGAGGAACCTTACAACTTCAAAGGGTTATTAAAAACTTTTTTCAACTTGATAACTCCATTAACTCTATCCTTTATTCTAGAATAAGACCATGCTTGACCTTTTGAAGGCAATTTTGGGGTTACTAGTCCCCTTGGAAAACCCAAAAAACATTCCACCATCTAATTTGACCATTTTTCAATCTCTCTTAAATCTTGAAATATTGATCAAGCAAGTAAACTTCCTTAATTATGATCTAAAATGAAGTATTCAACTTAGGTTGCAATTTGACTTATTTTTGCAAGCCTATAACTTATTAATCTTATAGAATTTACTCTTCATCACTCATGAAATTTATGGAAAAAAATTATCGACCTATAATAAATAAAAACTTTCTTGTAACTTAGGCTTCTTACCTCGAAGAAGACATAGAGCTTTGAAAGGTGATGTGTATGCTTGAAACTTGGAGATACAAGGAATTTTGAATAAGTCTTAGTATCCTAGGACTCATAAAATATTCCATTTTAAGTGGTCTTCCACCTCATCAAGATAATTTGTAGCTCTTTCATTTGGTTTGATATATCCTCAACTTGAATTTTCCACCTTGAACTATGGATTAGCTTGTGTTGTCTCAATATGACTTGTAACCTAATCATGATCTATTTTATAATCTTGTCAATTTGAGGAGACCAATTTTGAAGCTGATTTTCTACACTTTTCATAAAATATTTGAAAAAAATAGTTTAAACTCCTTCATGGATGTTTTGGTGTCGTAGGAGTTATAGGAGTAATGTTTCCCACATTTTGAGATGAGTCATGAACCATGAGGACATTGTATCAGGCATGAATCCTTCTTTACTTTGCACTTCAATGCCATAGCCTTCCTAGTGTTTCCTTATTTATCATAAGGCTATGCATATAACATTTATATACAATTAATAAGGTTTAATTATCTCCTCTAAGAATATAAAACTCTTATTATGTAGTGCATAATGCCGTACAACTTGATATGGTGGAGGTTTAACAATTTATATTTGAAATCTTCTGACAAAGCCCTTGAAGAAATTTACCTTTTTATACTAGAGTTCTTGAATATAGCTATAGGATTATAATCCATTTATAAGGTAAATATATGAACCATATCTTAATATATTAATCTCTAACCTATATCCTATATGGAAAGCTTATTGAATCATCCTTTATCCACCATGAGGTCCATTTAGTAAGTCTTATAGACTAGAACAGGCATGAAAAATACCTTGTAACTTATTTTTAACTTGACTCACTATTTCAAAATCTCTTATTTTTGGGATATCTACATGATTTTAATCATATAACTTATAGGCTTACTAATTGTTTTAATTATAATAACCTTGACTTTCAAAAATTCACTATAGTCCTATAGGCACATTAAATTATTAAGAAAGTATTTAGAGTCTAATAAAATCTTTAGAATGTGTTTAAATCTTCATAGAACCTCTTTTATCTATAATTGATATGTTTTTTTCATCCTCAAAAAAATTAGGATTGATCTATAATCCATTTGATAAGCCTTTCAGACAATGTTCTAAGTTTGATGAAGTGAAAAAACTCCTTGGAGCCTTCAAATTTTTTATGGATGATAGACTTGTTTTAACATTGTTATCTCACTTATAAATACTACTAAGCTTTTCCAAATTTCCTAAAACTAGTCTTATCTTCTTGAATTATGTTAAGATCCTCCTAAAATTGATTTTTTGGCCCTAAAGGCCCTCAATCTCACTCTTCTTTGTTGAAATTTGGCTTATAACTCATACACTTTATAACCATTAACTATAACTTCATGTTTTGTAATCTATTAACTCTAAGACCTTCAACCTTTTAAGCATGCCCTTGAGACCTACAAGTTTGAGATTGTACTATAAAACTTATTTGTATACCTGGGGTCATCTTTCTAAGAATGCAAGGTCTACCTATAACCTCTCTTGGAAGATATTGATGATGAAAAACTTTATGAAGGTCACTTACTCTTGACTCAGGATTCAAGATCTTATATGAACACAACTTGGGTATGAGTGTCTATTCTATCAGCCTTGATAACTTGAAGATAGTCACTTGGTTTGTAAAATTCATGTTTTTAACCCTAGTAGGGTGTTTTGGATATAAGGGAGAACATACCAAGTTTCATTCATCATGATTATTTTTGAACTTCCCATTGAGATAAAAACCTCTTAAAACACATTGAAACTTCACTCTTGTGCTTGTAGACATGTGTGTCTTCCTTCCCTTGAACCTAATCAAAACACTATAACTTGAACTCTTATTATTTTGCATCTATTTCATGATGGTATTGAATGTATGGAGGAACTACTTATCTTTCTTTAATCCCATATTAAAGGGGAACATCCCACTAATGCACTGAAAACTTCACATTTTTGGTATGTAGGCCTATATGTCTTTTCTCAAGATTAAAACACCATGAAAACCTTGATTAGGGTCTTCGTGGTCTAAAAATTACTTGAATCTAATGACATGTAATGGGAGAATTCTTATACTTGTTTATGGTTCTTCCATTGAGAGGTAAACACCTTGAAATACATTAGAAACCTATTTCTATACTTTTAGGCCTATGTGTCTTCCCTCAAGCTAAAAACCTCTATGAGACATTAAAAACTTCTACAATAAGTCTATAAATATATTTATATGATATTGGGTGCAAGGGGATAGTACGTGTAACTTGTTTTAAGTTCCATATTCAAGATAAACATCTCAAAAATAATTGAAAACCTCCATTCTTTTTTATAGGCCTGCAAGTCAAGTTTTCTTCCAAGTCTATGATTTCATTGAAACCCTTGATAATGGTTCCATGTGTTTTCATATATATTTTTATGATATATATTCAATAGGATATTTATTAGGGTTTCCTTAGGACCTCTAATCAAGTGAGAAACACCAAAAACCATGTCAAGAACCATTCATTATGTCTGCAGACTTGGATGTCTTTTTATGCTTGAAACACCTCATGAAGATTTGAGAATGTCTCTAATGGTCTAAAACCTATTTTATGGTTGTAAATAGACCTTAAAATTGCCTCAATACCTCTCATGACTCCATTTAATTCACTTAACTATATTCTAGGACACTAAAAATGGATTCATAGACTTTAAGGGTTTAAGAGGATTACAAGAATATCTGCCTTCTTTTTGATGGATTAGCACACTTCATATCTCATCAATAATTATTTATGCATACGATTGGTACCCATAATTTTCCATTCATTATGAAAAATGAGTTTAAACCTAAACCCATGTTCCTATCAAGCTACTTATAGGATTATTTTATCTTCTTAATGAAGATTCATAGCCCTTGCCCTTTTTTTTATTATTCAAAACAATTATAAGGAGTTCTTCAAGACATTATACTTACTATCCAATTATAATAATATTCCACAAAAATATTTGGTGATAATCACACATTGTTAAAAACTACCTATAGTTGTCTATGAATGAGATTTTGGTTAGTTTTGGTTTAGTTTTGAAGTCTACTACCTATGTATCAATCCTTGAAAGCCTATTGAATTTTTATTATAATGATATATAACCTTTATGAATTGTAATTTTAGTATTGAATATCATGGTGTGATTGAAACCTCATATAAATCCTTGCAAAACTTTTAATCTGTTGAAAATTTCCATGATTGAGGGCACTTTGTGACTCTTTATGTATGTAAAATCATTAAGAAGGCTCGATACATATTTCGAGTACTTTAATAAGGTGTATAATATAATCTCTAGGTATTAATCTCCACAAATTCTTGAAACTTGTGCATTGAAGACCAAAACATACTATTTTCTTGGACTCTAGCCTCATGAAAGCCTTGTTCATGGCTTGTTTTCATGTGATTCCATATTAAATTTTCCATCTATTACATGGATTGAAATTATGTCCATTGTAAAATATACATATGAGTATATGAGACCACATACTCTCTAAAACCATGGTGTTCTCCTCATGAATTTGAAGAAACATGTAAAACATGATGAAAACCTCCTCCTTAAAGCTCTAGTCTTTGAAATCATAGTGAAAACTTGAACCTAGTGGCTTGGATTTGAAGTCTCAATCATAAAAGATAAAAAAACATGATTACAGTAATGAAACCTCCATGATATTTCTTGAGATGATAGAGGTTCAAATATGATGAAGTCCATTATTTCACATTAAAAAGATATTAAATGCCACCAAAAGGAAAAATGGAGTGAGATAACTAACTTTAACACCATTTTAACTAGTTTTTTGTAGTAGAGAGGGTCATGGGGGTGTTTTCAAACATTAAATTACCTTTATGAGGCACTAAGAAAGATTTGTTTCTTAAAAATAACTTTAATGACATCCTATACAACATTTAGACATTTTATATCCTCAAATACATTTCTTTGGGCCATTTTGATGTGTTCATGATTTCATTATGCCTCATAATACTCATTTAAACCTCTTTATCCATTGTAAATCAGTTTTTAGTACCTTTTTTATATGTTTGAAACATTTAGATGATACATTAGATCCTTAATAAGATATTGCATTATCTTCAATTTGAATGCTTCTAGTCATGGAATGAGGTCTATCATAGTTAATTAGGACTTGAACAAGGATTTAATTAAAAAAAATTCATTAAGGAGTCTTATAATAATCATAAATAATTCTTCTAACAATTATTTTAAGACTCTTTCAGTGAAGCTTATAATGCAAAGAATTTTACTAACTTATGCATACCTAACCTTAAACCCACCTAGTCATCATGAAGATACTTTCAAGGAGATTAATAAACTATTTTTTGAAAATTTAATTACTAGCCAAGTCTTCAAGTGTCCTAAGGACCAAGGGTGGCTACTATAGCCAACAATATGATGACTTCTAAGTGGTGTTTTCCTATCTAAACACTCAGACTAGTTGCCTTATCAAATATATTAGGCATAGAGTCAAGAAAGAATTTAATTCATAGATAACACTCTATTATACCATCTTTAGTAATATTGAAATTACCTCCAAAATAGAAAATATGGAATCAATAAAAACAAAAACAACATGTGAAACAACAATTATGGGAAGAATAAGAATAATTAGGCTACTAAAAACAATGTGCAATCAACACTTGAAAGAAGAAAAAATAGCTAAGCTACTATGTATAAGGTTTGAAAATGACCTAACAAATAATTATTTAAACTAATCCCATTGACTTGGATTAGTATCTCCTCTCCATTTAGATTAGAGAGATAAAAATCATTGAATGGTTTGAAACTAACTATGACATAAGGTCCACTCCATACAACATAAATTTTGGTGCGTTTTCCATATTTGGACCTATCCTCATGTCACTTCAACACTAAAGCTCATTCCTAGAAAATTTTATCATTTTATCTTATATTAAATGTCCTCTTTACTTGGGATTTGTGAAGCTCCATAATGTGTATAGCTTAGTCTCTAAATTCTTATAACTCCATTAGTTTTGCTAGCCTCATAGTCATAGCATCATTTTCCATCATTTCTAGTTGATGAGTGAGTCTTAGATATGGTAACTCAAGTGATAATGACAACCTTACTTATCTCCCATAAAATATCATGAAAGGATTATTGTAATTATCCCTATTGGGAGTGATCCTATCATCTCATAAGGCTATTTTTAGTTTATTATAGTAAGCTCTTTGGTTATCCTCCATGGTCCTTTTGATAATATTAATTAAGTTATTGGTAGTGGACTCTATTAGGCCATTACCTTGGGAGTAATATTTAAAGGAAGTGCTCAAATATATAACATATTTGGCTTCCCATTCAATAATTCTAGTGCCCAAAAAATCAATGGCATTATTAGTTATGATAGTAGATGTACTACCAAATCTAGTGACAATGCATTCATAGAAATCAATCACATATTTATCATTGGCTTACTTGAGCTTCACTACCTCTATAAACCTCATGAATTAATCTATGAAAGTCGACACCCACTTGTGACTAGCACTTGAAGGTGGATTGATCATGCAAATGAAGACCAAACCCCATTGAATGAATGGATGCTCTACCTAGATAGGATAGAGAGGGAGTGCTGCTAACTTTTGATTGCATGTAAATAAATCACACTTTTAATAGATTATAACCCATACATGTGCATATCTAAATAATATGGGACAATATTAACCAACCTTCATTATCTTGATAGTAGTAGTCTTAGGTGAAAAATGATCTTTGAAAGGGCCATCATGAAATTCTTCTAACACTTGGTTAGTCTTATTTGATTTAATACACCTCAAGACAACACCATTAAGTTCTTTCCCAAATAATATCTACAAGGACATATGGAATATACTAAAGTCTCAAAGACCTTATTTTAGTTTTGTTTAAACCTTGGGGATACTCACCTATTAGAAGTAAATTTATCATGTCTTCAGTCTAATTCCTAAGAAGTGAAGGTTTAGTTAGTTATTGGCCATATCTAATCATTATGACATCCTTTATATCCTTCTATAGGTCTTATGATATATGTTCACACAACCGTTTACCTCTCATAAGTTTGGTAACGTTGATATCTACATAATATTCCATTACCTTTGTTATCCAACTACTCTTCTTATTTAAATCCCTACTTAGAAGAATGTCTTTAATACTTGGGTGTGATACCATTAATTGAATTATATTATTGGATGCCATTTTCCTAAACTTATTGAGGGTTTTTATAACATCAAGTGCTTAATTATCTACAAAGGTGTACCTTAGATAATAGTATTTCAAACTTTTACTGAAGAAAGGAATTCTTTGCTCCAATCCTTCACCATTCTACTATATCAAAATGGCAGAGATTCCATCATCATTTTCAAAATCATATATGATTAATTATTTTTTAAAATAAGGATTTATGAGAGTGAGAGCTTGGGCTATGGCTTATTTTATTGCTTAAAAATTATTTCTCCCCTCTTTTGACTAGCTAAAACTCTGATTTCTATTAAATATAGTAGTTAGAGGCTTTACCAAAGATGCACAATTAGGAATAGACCTTCTCACAAATTTGATATTACCTATGCATATTTGAATGCCTTTTCTATGACTCAAAATTAAGGGAGACAATATTTCCTCCATCTTCTCTAGATCAGTTTCTAAGGCATTCTTAGAAACCACATATCCTAACAACTTACCCTCATGGAAAATAAATACACACTTTTTTGGGTTCAAAGAAACCCCAAACACTTTTCATCTATCAAAAACATTCCTTAAGTGATCCAAAAGATAAATACATTTCTGGATAAAATAGTTATATCATCTAAGTAAACTAGGATCAGGTCATTAATAAGGACTATAATTTCCATATCCATGTCCCTTTGGAAGGTTTCACTAGTATTATTCAACCCAAAAGGAAATATTATATAGGCATAAGTACCCCACTTAAAAACAAAATAGTCTTGTATCACTCATGCTACTACAAAATAATCTAGTTATACCCTAAATAGCCATAAAAAAATGATAACATCTAAGCCCCTAATATAGTTTGGAGGGTTTTTTCCATATAAGGGAGAGGATAATGATGATTAAAAGGAAGCTCTATTCAAGTCCTAAAATGTATAATTTAACCTAATTTCCCCATTCTTCATCCTAACTAGGACTAAGTTGGCTACCCATGAATAATGTTTGATAGGGAGTATAATATTAGCTTCAATCATCTTAGTAAGCTATTTTATCATTAGTGGATCAAGATTGGTGTTTATATGAAATTATTTTTACCTCAATGTTTTGACATTTGGATCAAATTCAATGGTGTGTGGGCTAAATTAGGATAAAATCCTCTAAGATCTTGGTAGATCTAAGAAAATATGTCATCATTTTCGTTAGAAAAACTAGTTAAACCATAAATTTCATATTGGGGGACATATCTTTCTAGCCTTTCAAAACATACCATTACCTATGGATTTCAGATTTTAGTTATCATATTTAATCTTCATATTCCTCTTCTCAGCTTTAAACTAGTCATCTGAATTGAATATGCTTTTCAAGGTGACTAAATCCTTAGGCAACTTATTTCCATAAAACTAGGTGATCTGATCCTCATACTACTCTTATAATTTTATTAAATTTTTAGTTAAGAACTCAACTTCATATTGTATGAAATCAATGATTTGTGCATCATTCTCAAATAATAGTAACTAACATCATTGTCAAGAACTATAAATCTAACAATCAACTTGATCAGTTACTCTAAACTTCTTACAACATCATTAGCAAGGTCATAATGTGATCCCACTATAGAATGTCTATCTACATTAGCATTCTTCTTCCTTGGCATAACTTATATATTGAAGGAATCAAATCCTTTCATGAGGTATTATACCATGTGTTTATAATCCCTTAAAAATATATTTTTGGATGCACTTTAGAATCTAATCTAATTCACCACTAGTTCACTATCCCCAAACACTTAAAACAAATTTATTCCTCTTTTGAGCCACTTGTACGTCTTTAATGAGAGAATTATACTCTATTAAATTTTTGGTGTATCTAAATTCTAACCTATATGATAAAAATTAATTATACATTTGAGGATAAATCTAACCAATACTTTAACTAGCCCCATTTCTACTCTTATAACCATCAAAGTACAACTTTGACATTCCTTCAATGTTCTCTTGTCCTTAGACAATATTTGGAAAAATAGAACTCTATTCAAAAATTCAATAGGTGTCTAATCTAATCTCTTCATTTTTATAATATGGATCAAATCCATAATTTTTATTTGCCCACTCATCAAGAAAAAAAATTATGGACTTCTTCAACATTAGTGGTGTCTTTATGACTAACAACCTCTTCACCCTGATCAAACATAGTGAATTTCACATTAATGGGGGTTATAAAATAAGGCTCAATGTGATCCTTGGATATTATCTTATATTTTATGGTGACTCTAGTGACATACCTTGTCCTAAATGACATATGAGACCAACCAGAAGATAAGTATCCACCTATATTATTAGTAAAGTCACGTGATAGGCATTTAGAAAATTATGGTGGAAAGTCAATGAGTAAAATGTCTTATATGATTGAGATAATTAGATAAGAATGTAAGGTCATATTTAGGCCTTTTATGATTCTTATAGGCCTAATAGCTAAATGATCCAATTGGACTACTTCCTTTAAGATAGGAGCATATTCTAGATCTAGTGAATTAGTTATCTTCCTAAGTATGACAAAGTAACTTTCCCCTAAATCAATAATACATTTATGGAAAAGGTTATTACCAATGAAAATTGAGATGTAAAATGGAGGGAGTTTACCAATTTGACCACTAACTCCTTCCTTATGTTAGAATAAGCTAGAAGGGTTAGCTATTGTAACAACCTCACGTAGTTAAGGAAATGACCTATAAGGGTTTTATGACCTAACATGGGTAACATTTCCTTAACATTTCCTTAATTATTTAACTTATAAGGGTTTTACACTTGTAATTCATATATTTGGTTAAAGGGCTAATATGTCTAAATCAGTTAAATAAATTAAAATAATTAACCTACTAATTTATAAATGAATTTGACCTTGATTAAATTTATAATAATAAAAATAAATAGGAAAAATATAGAATTATCTAAAAATAGACAATCACGAATGATCTAGGTTTTGAAACAGGTAATATGAGTAGTTCTGAGTGTCACAAGAAAGATTCTAATATTCATGTGTTCACTAAAAAATAAAGCCTAGTTTGGATAGTATTGACATCTATTTGTAGTGTCCAAGATGTGGTGATAATTTCCCCTTTGTGGGACCATTCCTATTTTCAAGGAACACCTATGCCCATGTCTATGTGTTCTATTTCTCTGAGACCAAAGCCTATAGTTATGTATTAAACCTATAAAGGTTGATTTTTTATGCAAACCCTAGTTCTCTTTGAATGTTTGATATTAAAAATATTTGAGTGTGTTATTAGGATGGAATAGTTATCATAAACACCTTTATATATATATATATATATATATATATATATATATATATATATATATATATTTGCCTATATACCAATACTCTAAAGAGGGATCAAGTTTGATGTCATTATTGCACCTATTTCGTGATGTATGTGCAAGTGAATGCTATAATAAGAGTGGCCTTGGATGCCTTGAATGTACATGATCCTGGGAAAGCTTGAAAACTAGGCTTAGGGTTGGTGTAGATGGTAGTATGTAGAAACTAGGGTAGAAAAATGATAATGTACCTTGATTTTCCCCAACTTTATCTTTGGTTTGAATAGCTTTTGCATCTATTTTCCATCTAGTGAATAAAGGTGAATTAAACTTGTAATTATAGGTTTTTTTTGCTTATACAAATAATAAAATGAGCTTAGGCTAACCTTAGGAGGGGCACACATTTAAAAAAGTATCCATTTGGAAGATCTAGGGCTAAGGATAGTAGTGCCCAATTGGGGACACTAGCGCCATGTGGTTATAGTGTCCAAATATGGTGCTAATGTCCTTTTAACATAATTTTGGGAAATTTAGATTTGGTTCAGAGGTAACAATTCAAGGACTATATCTTAAGTAGATGTAAGAGAATAAGGTCTTCTAAATCGATGGAAATGTGATTATAAGGCTCTAGAATAGGTATATGGTAATCCTAGGGATATGGTAACTCAAGTGACACTCTTAGCATCTAATTACCACTTTTAGGTGATTACATTCCCCCCCCATTTATGCTAGTAATTTATAAAAGTAAAATTACTAGTATAAATAAATAAGAAGCATACCTAAACTTACCTTGGAACTCAATCCCAAGTAGTTAAATTTCAATATGTGAATCTAGTTTTGTGTATGTAAAATTTGATTTAAATAATGTCCTACAATGAAACAAGCAAAAATCAGTCGTTACTAATGAGATAATCAAAAATAAAAGACTATGTTAAAATGAAATAACTAAGTAAAAAGAGAGGAAATTAATGAATACACTTTGTTGGCTACGTGAACTAATGTATGAACCTCTTGATGACCTATGTGTGTGAATGTGTATAGTGATAATATCCTTAAATAACTTGAACTAAGTTGATGGCTTGCTTAATCCTCATATGGTTGGCTCAATAACTCAATCTAATTTTGACTCCATCATTGGCCAACCCTACTAGGTAGATCTTGATCTCTATGAATATCTTTGATAAGACTTTATGTGTGTAAGACCTTATCATGTAGGTGCCTCAAAAACTCAAGTAGACCATCACCATCATTTTCCCCTATGTGAATTAGATGCATATATATTTATATTATGTAAATTTTTGAAAGTATTTAAGTAATCTAATTGTGTATTTGACTCCGTAGCCACTCGATTATAATAGGTAGCTTTGGGCCACTCAAGAACTAAAAACACTATATATGGAGTAAGGAATGATTCTCTTGATAACCTAGAGTGTGATATCAAGTGTATATATCATATATGACATGGAGTTTTCCATTTCATCTGATCAACCTATCTAAAGTTAAGTATATGGAAACTATGTTGAACACATACCCCCAATCTAGTATCTATGTATATTGAATCTGAATCAAATATGTACTAGTTAAATTTAAGTATTAATATAAATGTATGAGTGATCATGTTGTGCATGATGCCCCAAAATCTAAATAATTGCTATGAATTTGAATTAAAATGAATTAATTTGATCCAAAGTTAAACATAACTACTAAATTTGTGACTATATTTATGAAAATCTATATTGTACCTAGTGTACTTATCTAAATATACTGGACTATCTTAAAGTTGAGGCTATTAGACAATAGTTCCCTTTATTGGACAGTAGTACCCTATAGTATATAGTAGCACCTTATTGGACTAATGTTTGAATCTAGGTGCTAATGGATCTCTAGTTTGATCTTTGTGTGGTTTGGATTTGTTGTTGAACCTATGCTCTATTTTGTGTGTGCCTTGAGTCTAATCTTTGTAACTAAGCCAATGTGTTGAAATGTATCTATGAAAGGAAAAATAAAATCTTGACCTATGTGAAAACTCTTGTAAATGCCCCTTCTTTTGAGGGTAGTTGTGAAATATATGGAAGAATTTCCCTCTAAATAAGTATCTCTATAAAATTTATTATCCAAAGAATGATACTCTAATATAATGTACAAATATAGCATCAAAATGTAAATGTATCCAAGAAATAGTAGGAAATGTAAGATATATGTTATAATATATCATTATAAAAGGGTGTGAAAATAGATTTAAGTAATGTATAACATCATTAAAATATGATTAAATACCTAGGGGATGGGGTATGATATCCATTTAAGGCTCCCAAGTAGGATAAATAGATGCATGAGAAATCTCAATATATCAAAAATTGGTGTGTGTGTGTGTGTGTGTGTGTGGGTGTGTGTGTGTGTAAAAATCAAATATAAGTTTCATGGAATAGAATAATACAAAGAATAAAACATACAAGAAATTGAGGCATGAAAAAAGTAGGACAAGAAGATGCAATACAAGGGATATGGGCACATGCCACTAAATTGGAGAATGAAGATATACAAAGACATGTTCAGATGTCTAATTATGAAAACAACTAGAAATTTTGGCATAGAGCCATAAATAAATACATGTTCAAATGTCCACATATAGAAGCACAAAATATCACACACAAGGGACATGGGCACATGTTGAAGGCATACAAATAGAGAAGTGTAGAAGCCAAAAAGCTATCATAACCTCACTGGGTTTTACTAGAATATAGTAATTTAAAAAAAAATAATTACACATATTTTTCATATAGATTTCACCATGATAAATCTAATTAGTGATCTTTAACTAATTGCATTCATTTAGTTAATCATTAGGTTTATAGCTAATCCACTTAGCTAAGGATCAACAAGAACATATATAAGAATCATGAATAAATATGATAAATCAATGAATAATACTTCTAATCATAAATGAAATAGCACAAATTCATCCATGGTTGATATAACATTACAACCACTGATGTATAATGATAATGTATAAATATTATAGTTTTCAGCAAAACGTGGCAATATATTAATTAATAAAACATAATACAAAGCACCATGGAGCAAAGCCTCCACAACTCAAGAGTATCCAAACCCAAGTATGAATCTATAATCTCAAGTGCAGACTCTAGTTTATTACTCTAACTAGAGGGAGGGAATTATCCAAACACTTTTCCACACCAACCATGGACCATAGATCCCCTGCACTATCTCCAAAATAAGCGGATGTACCTCCCTTCATGGATGGGTAAATAATGATGGTGTGGTGATCTAGAGTGACAAACCAGAACTTGTATGTTGTAGATATCTAATACATAATTTTTATGATAAATAAATCCATTCTAACATGATATCACACAAATATGAAAACTTTATCAACATATTAAATGACAATTTTTAGTTAAAATATTACTTTGGCCAAATTTTTTAATAATTAATGATCTCTAGGATCAGTCAATTTAATACACACCACTCAACTGAATTATGCCTCAAGTTGCATTGATAGTTCTAATTAAACTAGTGGAATTCATCCCCTACTTATTTATGGTCATGAATTAAATCTTTAGTTAAAATGTAATAATAATAATATAAAAATTAATAAATTTTCATAGAATATTCCCTATTAGGAGATAAAATATGCCAAGTACAAAAATATCAATTTCATTAATTTTATCCATCAAATAAAATGTAATGAATCTAAGATCCTTTAATTTATTATATAATAATAAATATAATCAAAATATGGCCCTAAATAAAATCTTTCCATCTAGGTAAGAATCATATCTAGACTGCAAGTTACTTAATATCACTAAGTAGCTATACAAGTTATTTCCTCAACTTTAAATTATTTAAACCTAGCTTATTTCTTGCTCATATTTCCCAAATATAAAAAAATCCAATCTTTTATTAATTATAAAAGATCTATATTTTAGAAATCAACTCTTTAAACTTAGAAATTTAACCAAACATCCAACATATAATAGATACCCATAAATTCCTTGTTATGTTAAATACTAGTCACAATTATTTAAATAGTATATAAACATCTTTGTATGGAGTATTGTTTCATATTTACTATATGAATTTACAAATCACCTATATATTCCATCCATTTAGACTTTATAAACATATAATTTATGATTAAGAACTCAATCAATATAATTTTCCAAGTGTGCATAAGGTATACTACCCACATTCGTCATCCCTAAAAGAACACATATAATATGAATTTTTTCAACTAAACTTCAATAACCAAGCAAATCAGACTTTAGTATTTATGCTAAAACATATACACATAATTGTCATTTATATAAAGTTAAAAACCAAATACAACCAACATATCCTTATTCATTCTTTTTAAATTAAAAGACATGGCCAACACACACACACACACACACATTTGATTCATTCTCAGTCTTCAAACCTAACAGACACTTAATGCTTATATGTTTTACTTGTATGTTAACTTTATTTACCTATACAAACACATATAAACATATCCCAATCAATAAAACATTAGACATAGTTGAATACATCATATATAATATGATTAGTTAGTAGTTTAATACTATCAAGTATGATATAGTAAACCCTACCTAATCAAAAAATCAACATAGTAGATGATAATATAATATATCAAAACCAATTAGTAGTTTGACATAGTGGATTATAATATAATATATCAAACCTAGTTATTAGTTTGACATAGTAGAATAAACTATATCATAACAAAACTTTTATTCCTTATCTTTATTATTTCCAAATATAATCTATATTAAAAAACCCTAAGAATATAGTCACATTGTACACACACACACACACACACACACACACACACACACACACACACACACACACACACATTCATTTATTCAATTGACTACATACAAAATTCCCTCATAATTACCAGTCATTTCATATTCTAAGAACATCCTTAATTGACTCATAATTATCATGGACATTAATGCTAGTCTCATACACACACACACACACACATTGATGTGTATATACATCTTAGACTATCAAGGTCCTATAGGGTGTATATACACACCCCTACATATATTAATATATATGTAAATATATTATTTAAGCAAATAAATGAAATAACCCAATTTCCATTTTATATATTCGAACCAATTTAATATATAGTCTACCTGTATAATAAAATTGATTATATATAGCTTATTAAGATTACCTACAAACTTAATAAACAAGTCAATGAATCCTTTAATATTTTTGAACTGATAGAGGGTTAACGATAGAGCTTTCACAGTGGTGAATTCAAACATGGCAATCACCTATGGCTCTGCCCCTTACCCTTTGGGAATATGTGGTTGTATTTATGATTTTATGGAGGCTGAGCATTCCAAAAGGACCTTCATATATTCAAAAAAAATTCAAATCATTTATAACAAATGAAAAAACCATTACTCAAGAAATTCTTTCCATAAATCAACTTGACATTAACACACAAGAATTTAAGTACAAAACTAACATGTATCAGTTATATATTCTGCCAAGAAATCCAAATCCTTCTTATCTCCAAATCATGTTTATCTCTCTTTCTATCTATAACTTCTTATATGCATGTTTTATCCCCCACAACCTTATTCTCTTTTATCTCCTTTCATCACCTTGCTTTCCTCCACTCCCAGTAGGCAAAATAGACCTAACATTATGCATGTAAAAATAGATCAATAGAACTCAACAGTCTACCACCATGCAACCGAACAGCTCTATCATCATTTTTGTAGAATTATGGTTTACTCAAATTCAATGGGTTATTAGAAACCCTAATGATCTTGATACTTATAAGAAAATCCATAGAATAATCATTTTATAATCTATATAATATTTGCATGTCATTGATTTAAAATAATTATATCATCAACTTCCCAAAATTGACCTACTAAATCAAATAAACAAGTCATAATTCTCATGTTGTTCCATGCAAAATTGAATATTGAATCAACAATAATCATTATATTTCTATGCAACCACTATCAACTAGTCATGTAACATATTAATTATATAGTATTATAATACAAATACATATTTGAAAACACTATATTTAATATTTAATAGGTTATCCACAAACAAACATGATGAAACACAATGATTTTCCTTAAATAATTTAACAATATAATCAATATATTCATTATCTAACATATATTATGAATATCAAACTTTTAGTCAACATTTAATGAAATACAAAGATATTTTAAAATAATACTATCAATATCTTTTTGGTATTAGGATATACATATTTTATAATAATAATATTTAATTATTATTACCTTAATCTTATAGATCAAATAAAAACAATGGAATCCATTTATACTTGTTATAAAATCAAATTGTTATACTACACAACCCTACTCAATGAGGCAGTAAGATCAGTAAAACATATATGAATTTAGTCATTCAACCAATAATTACATCATATAAGATTTTATATGTATGATTAAAAAATTAGTAGAATTAATAAAACAAATCAACACAATAATAAAAAATAATCAAGATCATACTAGAAATCATATTAACAATCACCTAAAGTAAAAGTAACATAAAACATGCTATACTATATGTTTCATACAATGAATTATGAAACATGATATACTATGTGGTGTGTGCAAGGGTTTCTAGATTTGTTCTCTATTATCCCCTAATGTCTTCATCTAAACCACCCTCTCTAATGATGGTCTCCCTCCATCATACTTTGAGGGAAGAATCTATCCTACATCTACATCACAACAATAAAGGTAGTTATTCCAAAACATCATTATATCTATTAAATAATGTTGTATAATCAAACATGGTCATAATGAATAGAATATACAAGTACTGATAACTCATAATAAAATAATCATGTAAATTAAGCATAACATAATTTTCCCATAATCAACATATGACAAAAATATTAGTTAATCAACTAATCACCCATAATAATCCATAGATTAAACATGTTATTCAGTTTAGTGAGAAATTGGGATGTGACATCCATCCCCCCTAAAGATGGCCATCATCCCAATGAGATTAATTCAAACATAAATTCAAAATTTAAAATATTATTCAATAGAAAATAATATAATATGCATTAGTAAATCAAGTAAACAAATGTGGAGACAATTTGTAAAACTCATCATAGTCCTCCCAAGTGGCATTATCTTTAGAATATTTGTCCCACTAGACCTTGCACTATGACACTTTTGTATTATGCAAATTGAGTCTTCCAGTGTCAATTATTCTAATTGGTTCTACCATGACCACCCCAAGGTCCATAACTTGAAAATAATTCCAATCTAACACATTTGAAGGATAAGAAACGTACTTTTTAAGATAAGACACATGGAATACATTATGCAAAAGAGATAGATTTGGTGGCAAATCAAGCCTACATGCTACAAGATTGATCACTTTCAAAAACTTGATGGGTGTTACATATCTTAGTGAAAGTTTTGCTAACTTGCCAAAATAATCATGATTTTATAAACATTAACCTATAGAAATACTTTATAACCTATAGAAAACTACCTAGTTGGTCTCTTCATATCAACGTAGCTTTTATTTCTATAATTGGTCTCAACCAACCTCTACCTAATTATCCTAACTTGTTCTTCCATTTCTGAAAGGATCTCAGGTCCAAAGACTACCCTATCTTCTAACTTGTTTGAACTAGTTAGTGTTCTACACCTATTTCCATATGATGACTCAAATAGATCCATATTCAATGTTGATTGGTATGAGTTTTTGTAAACAAACTGAACCAATAGAATGTATTCCACCCACTTGTATTTTTGATCCATGCAATACATATGAAAGAGATCTTGTAAAACCTAATTAACACACTATGTCTATCCTTTTGTTTATGGGTGATAAGTAGTGCTAAAGTTCAACTACATACCCAAAGCTAAATTCAAAGTCAACCAAAATATATAAGTCATACTTGGATCTCAATATGAAATGATTTTATCTAGAAAACCATACAATCAATACCCTTATTTTATGAATCTCTTTTCAAGCATAGGTGAATCATATATCAATTTTATCGGTATGAAGTGGGATACCTTAGTTAGTTTGTGAACTACAGCTAAGATCATGTCATGTTAGTTCGATGATAATGACAACCTTTGGACAAAGTCTATACTAATGACTTACCACTTCCATTCTAGTATATCATGTGGATATAGAAATCCACCTAGATTCACATGTTAAATTTTCACACTGACATTTTAGATAACAAGTGATAAAATCCACTATATCTCTCTTGATTCTTTTCTATAAATAGAGTGGTTTGAGCTCAACCATGATCTTGGTTACTCTTGGATGTCATGAGTATGGGACATTATGTAACTCCTTTAGTAATGTGCTCCCCAAATTTTCTCTATCAAGAACATACATCCTACCATTATACTGTCAAATACCATCACTCTTTATTTTGAATCCTTTATACTAAGGATTATGAGCATTCTCAAACAATTATTTTCTAACATAATCAAAGAATTCATCTCTTAGTAATAATTTTATTACTTGATATCAAAAAGTGCTCATATATCTCCTATGATTTAGAGCACTAATAACTCTCTTCTCCTTGACTTTGATATAATTAATATCAAAATCATAACTAGATAAGAAATCCAACCATCATCTTTGATAAGCATTCAAGTTTGATTGAGTGAATATATAATTGAGTGCCAAATAATCAGTCTAGAACTCAATTGGTTTTTATAATAGATAATGCCTCCAAAATTGTAAATCATGCACAATTTTTTTATGTTCTAGATCATACAGGGCATAGTTCACCTCATATGGTTTTAGCTTCCTAGACTCATAGGCTACCATTGAGCCATCTTACATAATAAATCCTCCAAGTCCATCCCCAAATGCATCAATGATCACTAAGAATTGACCATTAGGATCAAGAAATCTTAACACTAATGCTAAAGTAAGCCTCCTTTTCAATTCTTGAAAGAATACATCACACTTATTTGACCAAACAAAACATTCATTCTTCTACTAAAGAGAGGTAATTGGATTAGCTATTTTAAATAAATTCATAATGAATTTGTTGTAATTGTATGTTAATCCCTTGAAACTTCTTACCTCATGTACATTATTTAGTGCCTACCACTCTAGTATGGTTCTTATCTTTTCTAAATCTAATAAAATACCATCTATGTGGATAATGTGTCCTAAATACTATATTTTTCTTTGGAAAAATACACTAGATAACTTGCCATACAACCTATGCTTCTACAAATGTTACAAAACTAGTTCTAGATGTTGTAAGTATTCTTCCTTATTATTTGAATAAATGAGGATTTCATCTAGAAAGAGCAAAAAGAAATGATACAAATAATCTATGAACACACTATTCATAACATACATAAATGTTTTTGGATCACTTATCAATCCAAATGGTAACACTGTGAACTTGTAGTGCCCATATCAAGTCTTGAACGTTGATTTTAGAATATCATCTTCATTGATCCTCAAATAATGCTAGTCTATTATAATATCAATCTTATAAAATATTATTTCCCTTCACATTTGATCAAAGAGATCAGAAATGTTTGGAAATAGATATTTATTTTTTATCATTGATTTATTCAATATCATGTAATCTATACAAAAGTAAAGATTGTTATCCTTCATATTTATGAAGACAACATGTGCACCCTATGGTGACATACTTTGTAAAATCATTCCTTTAGATAACAAATCTTGAATTTGTGCTTTTAACACAACCAATTTAGTGGTTGTCATTTTGTATAATGCCTTAGACTATAGTTCTAGTCTAGGTAGGATAATCAAGAAATTAAACTTATGCTTAGGTGGCAATCCTAGTAATTATTAGGGAAACATATCATGAAAATTTCTCAAAAAATCATAATATTTGATATAAGGTTCCTTATATTATTCTATCTCATTTATCTTAATAATAAATTCCTTACATCCCTTCTTTTGAGATTTCTTAAGTTGAATTACATAAATCCACATTAGCTTCAACTCCATTTTATCACCCTAAAGTTATGTCTAATTTTTAAAATCATCTTGACACTTAACCTTATTTATAAAATAATCAACCTTATACATATACTTCACAAGCCAATTTACTCTTAGGATCACATCATATGATCTAAATTGGTGATGCAAAAAGATCTTCTACTATAGTGAACTCTAGCAACCTAATCTCCACTTTGACTAAACACTTGTCAATTTTGACCTTAGACTCATTACCATATTACACCGACCATGCATTACCATAAATCTAGCCTTTATATACAATTTACTAAGCATTCTAGGAGTAATGAAATATTTTGTAGCTTTTATGTCAATCAAAATAAAAACTAGATGATCTAAAAAAATACCTTATAGTTCTATGGGTAAAGCTTGATACTCAAACTAACACTTATAAACAACTATATGAATTCATTATTGGAATGTGCCTTTTTGAGAAGCAAAAATTTTTTTCTATGACTTGTTCTAAGGACATTCTCAAGAAAAATGGTCACCTCCACATATGAAGAAACCTCTAATTGGTCCTTTCTTCTCATATTATTGGTTTACTTGGAAACCACCCTTATAACCATTATTGGGTTTCCTATTCCCTAAACCATTGTTAAAATTGGTGTTGTTATTCTTGAATTGACCCTTAGAATCTTCACTTCTCCGCTTCTAATTCTTTTTTTCGAAAGCTACTTTGGAACTTCCAAATTTCTTTTTGAACTTCTTTCTGACTTGTGAAAGAGATTATAGTTTCTGCTCCTACTTGACCATCTTCTCAAACACCTAATACATGGTAGATTGACCATGCATATCTACATCATAGACAATTTGGGGTTTTCATCCCATGATAAATTTACCAATTTAAAACCTCTCATTTACTATATACCAAGGTACATACTTAAAGAGCTTAGTGAATTTCTCCCAATATTCATTCATAAAAAATCTGCTTTCTTAAAATTAAGAAAACATGTAATATTTTGATATAAATACAATTGTAGAAGCCATCTTGACCTAAATAGTATCACAATTTTTTTCCAAGTGGTGGTGGTTGAGTTGAGGTTCATATCAACATTCTTATTTTCCCACCAAGTTGTTACTTCACCAAGAAGCTAATAAATTCCCTAGACTACATTCATGACTTCAAAATAATTTTGAATCTCAAAATATTTCTCCATTTTTGTTAGTTATTATTCATTTACATCCCCTAAAATAGTTCCATCAAACTTAGGTGGACTTACTTTTTTCATGTCATGTGCAAACTTTAAAGCTACTTGAGCTCTCACATCCTATGCCACTTCCTCATGCCTCTTCTCTTAATAATGTTCCTAGTCATCATTATGCTCTTTAGGTTCCTCTTGAGCATTATCCTCTTCATGGACATGCACTTCCTAATCTAGGTATGTGATTTAGTCCCTACTATCTTGCATGATTGAGAGGATTTGGTCCAACTTTATAACTTACTTGGTGATAAACTGATTTGGATCAAAAGTGGATTTCATATTTGAAATAACCTCACCTCTTAGTATAACACACACCATTGTCATTTTTAATTATTAGGAGAATAATTTTATGTTAATGGGTACATTAAGTCATAGAGTTTGAGCCTTAGATATGATGCAACAATGTAGCAACCCCACTAGGTTTTACTAAGATATAGAAATTTAAAAAAATAATAATTATATATATATATATATATATATATATATATATATTACCAAAATAAATCTAATTAGTGATATTTCACTAGATACATTAATTTAGTTAACCATTAGATTTATATCTAATCCATTTAGCTAAGGATCACCATTATTAGATATAACAATCATGAACAAAGCTGATAAATTAATGAATACTTCTTCTAATCATAAATGAAATAGTACAAATTTAGTCATGAATAATACAAAATTATAGCCATTATTGTAGAAGTATAATGTATAAATATTAAAGGATTTAGCTAAACATGGTAATATATCAATTAATAGAACATGATACAAATCTCCACTGAGTAGTCTCCATGAATTAAGTATCGATCTGTAATCTCAAGTGTAGTCTCTAGTGTGGTACTCTAGCTAGAGGGAGAGAACCATTAGATCACCTTTACACACTAGCCATAGACTATGGATCCCCTACACTATCTCTCAAATAAGGGGATGGCCCTCCCTTGATGGA